>JANRGW010009254.1:0-11712 GCA_024733675.1 Psilopsiagon aymara | reverse complement strand
GGAGCAACTGCTCCATGGAAGGGGTCCCTGCCCGTGGCAGGGGTTGGAGCTGGAGGAGCTTTAAGGTCCCTTCCAACCCAAACCCGGCTGGGGTTCTTTGTCAGGGCTCTTTGGCTCTTATGCAGTGTGCCCGACATCGTTAATCACGTCCTTGTAGTTGAGACCAAAGCTCTTGGGTCAGGAAAAGCACATGATAGTGATTGGGAGTGATCCTCTGTGTTGAGGATATTCCATGCTTGGGGTTATTCTCTTCTCCAGCTGAATATATTTTTGGCCGGGGTCCACTCTCTTCCAAGATGTTTTTGACTTGGAATGAAGACTGATGGTTTGAAATGAGCCATTTTTTCCCTTGTTGCCAGCACACAGGCCTGTGCAGCTTTCAGGCTGACCCCAGAAGTTTTAAGAGCCAAATTAAATGTGTTATGAGATGAAAACCAGTGATTCTGCTGAAAAGTCGTTGGGGTGGAGTTTTTCCATAGAGGAGTTGTTTGTTGTAAGAATTGAACATGCTCTTGTTGGTACCTGAACTTCTCCAACAATGCACGTAAGGGATGTGCTTTTGAATCGCCCCAATGTTTGACTCGCAGTTAATTTTTGGACAGGAACTGAAATCATGGAGCCTAGCGCTGCTGTTGGAAATGCAGTCGTGGTCTGGTGAGCAGATGGGAGGTGGCAGGGGAGGGCAGGATGTGCTTCTCAGGCTCACCCTGGGCACTCTGTCCGGAGGAGTGCTGCGTGCTTCTGCCATGTAAGCACCAGAACTCTTCCTTCAGTAGTATGTTGGGAGGCTGTGTTTTGGTTGCCTCTCCCGTTTGGACAGTCTGGAGATACACTGCAGGCATTAAAGAGATAAAACCCAAGAGTTCAGCGCAGCTCTTCAGGAGCCAGATTTGAGTATGAAGCTTTCATATTATCAGTGTTCCCATCTGGTTTTTATTGTCCTGGATGATACCTGTGGCCTCTCACTGAGGAACAGGGCTGGAAGTAGAGCACCATGTTACAGGTTTCTTCTGAGGTGTGTGCAGATGGCTTCTGGGTGTTCCCTTGAGGTTTGGCATTTGGGTGGTGGATAAATTGCTTTGCATAAGTCCATTTCCAGGCCCTGTGTGCTGCAGCAGGGCTCTGTGTGTAGCCTATTTTGTCGTGCTTTTGGTTGACTGACCTTGTAAAATACACCCTGTGCTGCCTTTGGTTTTCTGTTTGCTGAAGACAGGGATAAGTCATCACGATGCCGGCCCTGCCTCTGGATGAACTCCAGCTGACAGAAAGGGATCCCAAAACAGGGAAGATGAGAACTTTACCAGCACTGGTGAGCTGTCTTTTTCCTGAAAGTCAAAACAAAACCTGTAATAAATAATCATCTTATGTTGAAGCCTGCGTAAAACTACCCTTTGTCTGGGATATGGTGGAAATTGGTTAGCTCGCCTGTCACAAGAAGGCTTTTTGTGGTTTTGTGCATCCAGACAGTTGAGATCTCATTTACCCACTACTGGGGAAAAAACACCCTGAAACTTACTGTGTTCAACATCAGCAGCAGGCTGTGTCCTCCAGAACTACTTATTCTTTCGAGAAGCAGCAATGTAAACTTGGCTGCAATAGAAGGAAGGCTTTGGGAGCTTTTTCAGGCTCTGTGTGAGGCTTAGCTCTGAGCTATAGCACTGGGATAATTCCATGCACACCCTGCATCCTGTGCCCTCCCACCCTGTGACTTCTGCTTGGCGAAATCAGGACATTTAATCCATGGTAACCCTTCTCTCCCAGAAGTAAGAGAGAAAGCAGAGGGCCTCGTGGGCACATAGCAGAAGTGGGCTGCTGGCTTGAGGAGCTTCACACGTACCTGGGCATGCCTGTGGGTTAAGGCAGAGCTCCAAGCTGCTGCCTGCTCTTCCGTGTGATTGTCATTCTAGTCTGGGAGCATTTGGGCAAAGCCTGTTCAGTAACCCTTAGGGGAGGGCAGAGAAACAGTTCTTTCTGTTTGGCGGCTGTGTCAGTTTGACTTCATGGAATGTTGTGCAAGAAGCAGGAGGGAAAAGAGGGAGCGCAGTTGCACTTTGGAGGCACAGCACCGCGCGGCTGCTGTTTGTTTTGAAGGTGTGGGAGGGCTGCTTTGCAAGGCTTTGCTTAACAGAGTGCAAGGAGCAACATCCACCACATTATGAAGGCCTGAAAACGTTGCTGATAAACAAGGATACAAACCTTGGTGGCCCACCTCGAGAGATCAGAAAATGGGAAGTTACCAGGGAACTGAATGGCAAATTGTATTCAGTTTTGTGTTGGTTTCCTCATTCAGTGAGGGAGCACATGGGAACTGGGCGTTCCTGTCTCTTGATCTGTAGTTTTAATACAGTGTTCTGGCTTTCTGCAGCACCCAGAAATAAAAGCAGATCGGTCCTTTGTGCTATACAGACCGCCACCCCTCACCAGAGACCCCGCTTTAGTGGAAGAGTTCTTGGAGAGAGCCAAATTCATTGCAGATGACCTGAACTGGCTTCTGGCTTTGCCTCATGACAAGTTTTGGTGCCAGGTAAGAATTGTTTTGTGGACACTGAAGAAGGTGTTTCTAGAAGCCGTGAACTTTAAACCAGTTTCATAAAGACTTGTATATGCTCCTTATGCACTTAATGACACGACCTCCCTCTGAGCCCCCACCAGGCACCAGCACTGCACCAGCACCCCTCATCCCTGGAAGTGTTCACACACTGTGTAGACGAGGCCCTCCGTGACATGGTTTAATGGTGGCCTTGGCAGTGCTGGGGAATGGTTGGACTTGGTGAGCTTGAAGGGCTTTTCCAACCTGGTTGATTCTAAGATTCTGTGTCATTTGTCAAGCATTTTAATTCCTGCACCTTAGAGTGCAAAGAAAGTCCCAGTAGATTATCCCCTGTGGATTTTTAAGAGTTTGCTTGTGTTTGCTGCATGTGGGGCTCCTTTTAACACTCCAATTTAAGTGGTCTTCCCCTGAGCACAGCCGATGGATGTGTGACATTCTCTTCTTTGTTTCCTTGTTTTCTGGCGGTGCAAGGTGATTTTTGATGAGACACTTCACAAATGTCTGGATTCCTACTTGCGCTTTGCCCCTCGCAAGTTTGATGGGGCGCTGGATTGTCACCCCGAGGTGAGTGACATGCAGAGGGGTCTTCACCGGAGCGTCTTCCTGACCTTCCTCAGGATGTCCACTCACAAGGAGTCCAAGGTGAGGATTTCATTCCCTTCCAGTTGCTGTGGGCTGGGCAGCTTAGGGAAAACAGTCAGAGAAATTAATGGTGTTCCTTGTGTGTCCAGCTGCATTCCTCTCCCTGGCTGTTTTTATCAGCCTGTTCACTCTATGGGGATGATAACCACGCAGAGCTGAAGCATCTGAACTATGGGATGGTTTGAGGAAGGAGATCCAGGCAGGAAGCTCAGTTATAGCAGGTTAGCTACAGGTGGGGGTGTGATACATCCCTGGAAGAGAAGAGTGGGCAAGCTGGCCACTGTGCAGCTCTGTGGCACAGGGGCTCAGTGCCACTTCCTCTGTGCTGTGTCACGTAACCTGTCCTGATTGTCGGCCTTCCTTGAACTTTCCCCGGATTCTGGGCACACAATGAAATTTCTCTAAATTACTGTTTTCTTGGCATGGTAATTGAAAGCCACACTCAGCCCTAATCATGTGAGTGCACCTCCCATCGGGAGCTGTGGAATTTTCACAAGGCCTGTGGGCAGGATGGGTGAGTGAGTGAGGCGCCTTCTGTTTGAGCAATTACTCCTTGATATCCTCGGCTCATGGTGTGTTATTTAGTGCTGTATTGATCCTCTTGATTGTCACAATGGTGACATTCAGGATGTTTTGAGGAAAGCTCTTGGAGTGGGAGGTGGAGGAGCGGGACGGGAACAGGTAGGAGGAATGCTGGAGCCTGCAGCTGGCACCACTTCAGCAGCAGCACTGACACCTCTGTGGTGTCTTTCATTCCAGGAGCTGATTAGATCTTACCTCTCCAGTGAGGCAGTGAGCATCTGACACCATGTTATACTTGAGTAATTTGAAGAGAATAAATAGTCTGTTGTCCTGCAGGCGGTCAGCAGGAGCTCTGGAAGTTGGCCCCAGCCAGCGTTAAGCCCTGTCCCTCAGCTGAAGCAGGGGATGCGTGTGCTGCCTTTCACTGAGATCGGGCATATTCACCACCATAGGCAAATTCTCATCTGAAAATCCAAAGTCTGGCTTTAGCTTTCTTGTTCCTCAGTGTCGGAGGCACTTGTCATGGGGAATTTTAGCAGAAATCCTGCAGTGTTGAGAGTCAGGCAGCTCTGTTGCAGCAGTCAGGACATAGAGCTGCAGTTCCTGGGTTTGCTTCCTACTTGTCACTGATGTCTTTGGTGCCTTGACTCTATTCTTCCAGAGTACCACTAACCTCAGCCTGGGATCTCAAGGGTGTTTTTCAGTGTTGATGCCAGTGAAGCTGTTCCTATGCCTGGTTGCTCATTCCTACACCTGGGCTGAGCCATTCTTGTGTCAGCTCAGCTCTTTCTCCATATCACGAGCCAGGTCTGGGAGCTGAATGAGCTGTAGCAGCTTTTTCTATTAACTCTTAGGTTGGTGGGTTTGCTTCACGTGGATGGGCAGTGTCACGGCAGTGCCAAGGAGTGGGGATGTGGGGACGGAGGGTCCTGCGGAAGGTGTCATTATAGTGCTGGAGTTCTTGCAGAGCAAGATATGAATTCTCCTTTACATTACTGGTTTTGGTTTTTTATTCTGCAGGATCATTTTATCACCCCTTCTGTCTTTGGAGAAATTATTTACAATAACTTCCTGTTTGACATCCCGAAGATCCTGGATCTCTGTGTGCTTTTTGGGAAGGGAAATAGTGTCCTGCTCCAGAAGATGATCGGTTAGTTAAAGCCAAGGAACAACATGTTGCATTTTGGCATTTTGCTTACTTGTAGAGTGGCAACTGGGGCTTTATGCCAGTGTAACTGCTCTGGAAAAGAACTGTTCAGTGGCAACTGGAATCTGTAATTTCTACATCAGGTTACTTTAGTTGTGACCTTTGTTGCTGTCATTGCAAGCGCTGTGTCCTGCGGCTTAGATGTCCTGAGCTGGCTCAGTTAGGCCTCAGCAGTTGTTGCCCATGCCAATTCAGTGTGTCCTCAGCCACTGCAAGAGGACCATGAGGGCTCTGTAAAATCTTCATAGGGATGGGAAGGGGGAAACAACTCAACCAGTGGGCAGGGAGGGAGGAGGGTCTGAAGATGGGCATGGTCTGGCTGCTCACATGAGTGTTCACAGAGTTGGGAGGCAAAGGGAATGTGCAGTGTAAGGTAATCTCTGGTCTATGAAGCAGGAGAACTTGAAATCTCAGTGCAGGCCTCGATTTGTGGAGTACCTTCAAACCACAGAGCATTCAGAGCATTGCTCAAGCTGTGCTTATCGCTAGATTTCCCTGCATCTGTACAGCCAGTCTGGCCAGTGCATATTAAGTAACAACTCAGCCTTGCACACTATATAATGAACGTGGGGCACATTGGTTTAGCTGCTGCACTTACCCTGTGCTCGCTTCACAAGGGAACCACTTGTGATCTTCAACATCCACCTGAGCAGATGGAAGGGAACCTGACTTTGGATGAAGTGAGCTCTTCTACCTGAATTCCAACCCACATTGTCTGCCATTCATGCAATGAAACTTTGTTCTTCCTTTAGTAGCTATTTTTGTCTCATTTCCACATTGACTAACATGAGCTCATGTGATGCAGCCAAATTGCCACAACAGGAAAGCTGAGATAAACCTTTGCATTTTTTTAACCCCTTTATCCTCTTTCAGTAACTTCCACTCTGAATTCACCTGCCAAGCCTCAGAGGTGGCCAGGAGGCATGACAAGATAGGTATTTCCTTTCCAGAGGTGAAGCTTAGATTATCTGGCTCTTAAAATAGTCCAAAGAAGACCCAAGTGTGTGAAACCTCATTTGAATTCTGCATACGCTCTGGAGTGCGGCACAGTAATGCTGCATGGCGGTGACCAGTGATTTGCTCACCTGATTATGTTGTGACAGTAATGGCACAGCAGTTCTGGTGTGTAATTCAGAACTTGATCAAGTTCAGGTTCTTGTCGGGGCATAAATTGTTCTGAAACCTGTCTCGTAACTCGCACCCATGCTCTGCCCTTGCATAAGGACATTAGCTCTGTTAATTTTCACGGTCTGAACAGTAACTCACAGGAAAAGAGGCAGCCTCTGGGCTTACTTGCTGGGGATTTATGCTGTGCTGTTAATCAGTGGAGTATTTTGTAGAGATAATGAAGCCCTAGTAGTACAATAGCAGGTATTGCTAAAGCCTCATTACCCTGAAGAAATATTCTGCAGAACACTTCCCAGTGCATGCTGAGCTCTTCTCAGTAATTAAAAGTCAACTTCCAGTGGTCAAATACAGGAAGCAGGAATGTTCAGGGGTAGTATTTGTGTTGTTCATTGATCCAGCCTTTGGAGGAATCATCTTGCGTCTCCGTTGCTATGCTCTGATGAGCATATCCTTGTTACCAGTCCTGCAGTTGCACTGGTGAGTTGACAGCAGCCCTACCAGTCAGACTGAGCAGGAGTGAAGGAGGGGGCCTTGCCTGTGTCCTAAATGGGTATTAGTTGGATTTGGAGTGGGGTATCAGTAATAACAGCAGTACATCTGCTGATGCATATTTGCTCATTGCCATGAATGTGTGAACTAATGGGAAATGGTCTCTTTTCTCCCATTTCTCTTCTCAGGAAATATATTCACCCAGCAACCGAGTTACTTCGGTGACCTGGATGAAACTCTGCCCACTGTCCTCCAGGTACTGCTCTGCTGCTCAGCCCAGAGATGGGATTTCCTCTGGAAATGTGGCACAGCTTAGAGGTTGGAATGGAGCAAATGGGGTCATAGGCAGGCAGAATGCATTTGCTGGTGCTTGCTTTCTTGAGTTGATGCTAATGTGCCTCAGGCAAGTTTGGAACCTTCATCTAAAACTATTTCTTGGTGACAATTTCCTATGGCCTTCCTTCAGCTTCTGCCTTCTCTGCAGTTAATCTGAAGGAATGTTCATTAGGAGCTCAAAAAGTATTCCTTGTATCCCCCACCCACCCCCAGTGGGGGAAGCACTGAAACTTAAACCAGCAAAATAGAGACCATAGACATGTCTACTTGACATAGTGGAATGGGTTAGTGTTAGCACTGCAGCTGCTCAGGAGTAAATGGAATACTCTTGGAAGAGATGCGTTGCTGCCACACAAAAGCTGTTTTGTACCTCTCCATGTCTAAGCTTTCATTTTTATGAGCAGCTTTTCTATTCCCCAGACTCAGCAAGTGGGATTCATATTTAACCTGAGGGGGAAATTGAGGTGCTTTGACATCTTTGTAGCCTGAAAATGTCATATTTATGTCCTCAGAAATAAACCCAAGATACCATTTACCCCAAGACACCAATAATTTCACTTCTTGAAAGGCCACATCCTTTTTTCCTGAGTGTTAAGAAACTGTTAGAGATAAATCCCAGAGGTGATACCTTGTCTAAAAAAATATCCTAGGATGCAAGACCAGACCTTCAACTGCATCAGTGGGAGGGCAGGAGAGACTCCAGGTGCTTTCTGTGATGTACCGTGTTGGAGCAGTTTCTCTGCAGAGCACTGGTTTCTTGGCAGTGTGTTGGTGACTGCTGCAGGGCCATGCCCGTGCGTCTCAAGTGTGAGGATGTAACAGCTAGAGATCACTGATCCAGAAAACTACTGATGTGCTTACACTGTCACTGAAAGGGGTTGATGCCTGTGCAGGTTCAGGAGCTCACATGCCCTCCAGAATAGCAATATTGACCCCAAATATGCAACTTGAGCACCTTCAGCTGCCCATTCAGAGATCTCAGGGAGGAAAGCTTGCTGAATCTCTCAAGGTACAGGTGTAGAGAGCTGCTTTTCATTTGCTCCTACCCCACAGGGTGTTAGCAATGCAGAACCTAATTCTGTCAGCTTCTCCCAGACTCTGGTTATAAACAAGAGCCACAAGCTCTGTCCTGCTAACCTGCTCACAGGAAGGCTTTGGGACTAGCTCACAAGCAGGAGGTGGTGTTAACTTCCCGGTTGTCCCACTGCAAATAGGGATTCTGGGTGGTGTCCCAGTGTTGTTGCTGGCTGGGTTTTCTCACCCAGCTAAGGATCTGGCATAGCTGCAATCCCTGTCTTGGCATCACAACCATATGCAGCTGCACTTAGCTACTTGCAAGCTGCATGGAGTTTCAGAGGTGCAGTGTGGCCCTTCCTGATGTAGCCTGTGAGAGTCTTGCAGCTTCCACCTTACACAGCTCCATGTTGAATGGAACTAGTCCCAGCTCGCATAGGTGATCATAGCAGTGATTGTTAACAAGGTAAAGCATCTCCTGCTGCCTTCCCTGCCTGTTTTAACACTGTTCTCTTATCTCGATGTAGGTGTTCAACAATATTTTGCAGCAGTGTGGTTTGCAGTGTGAAGGAGCCTCTGCTGAGCCCCAGAAATTGGAGGAAAAAGTGAATGTGACTCCAGGAAACATGCCCCTCCAGGTAGAACTGCTGCTTCCTGCCCTTCGCTGTTTGCTGTCCTGCAGGCTGAGCACTCTGGGGAGCATTGCCACCCCAGAGGGTCGTTCTGTTCCCAGACACAGGTGGCCATGCAGCACGTGGTTCCCTGTCATTAGTTCTGTGTTTGTCATATGATTTGATGATAAAGTCTTTCCACTCTGAGCTGATTGCTTTGCTCGTGTGCATTTCAACCACGTCCATTGTATTGTGGGTTCTTTCTAAAACTGCCATCTCTTTCCCTTAACCACCTTGTAGGTAACTTCCTGGGAGCTGAGAGAAGGCTCCACAGAGCCTGGCAGTGGTCAGAGGTGATTTGGTTTTAGTTCAGAAATGTTTGTTTAACGAAAGTACTTCCATTCATTAAAGAGGGGGTTCTCATGCTGGGTGCTGCACAAAGACAGGCCCCATGTCAGTGAGCAGGCTCTGCAAAATCTCACTTACACAGCTTGTGTGGGGGAGTTGTTGCAGCTACTGTGGAAATGCATCTTGCACTGAAACGGACGCTGAAATTATCCTTTAATGCCTGTGTTACTGCTCTGCAGTGCTTCCAGCTAGATGGGGAGCACTACTATATGTGGAGGAGGACATATGGAGGCCAGAGCCACTGTCCAAAACAGGATATATTGAGGATTCGTGTAATTTCACAGTGTCTTGAATGTGAGCGAGAAGTGGAGATTGCATCATAAATCTTTAAAGGACAGAAGTTCTGGTATGGGCATTGTCTCTGCCTCTGAACCCATTAATGTGTCATGTGTTTATAATTCATAGCAGACTCTTTGTGCAGTCAGAAACAAGGCTTGGTCTGAACGTGGTGTGTCCCTGTTGGTTGTATTGTGTTCCTGGGAAAGCTTGCTTGGCTCTTCTCTCAGTTACTGCTCTTTCACCCTCAGGAGCTGAAGGACATTGTGCTGTACTTATGCGACACCTGCACAACACTCTGGGCATTCCTTGACATCTTCCCATTGGCCTGCCAGACCTTCCAGAAACATGAGTTTTGTTCCAGGTACATTTTGGCCTGCAGACAGAGCTGGGCTTGGGGAAGTAAAAGTACTGAATATTCTGTTGTGTCCTGGCCCAGCCCCTTCACCGCTGACCTTGACATTTAATCATAAGTCAGACTGGTTTGGGTTGAAGGGACCTTAAAGCTCCTCCAGTTCCAACCACTGCCACGGGCAGGGACCCCTTCCACTGGAGCAGTTGCTCCAAGCCCCTGTGTCCAACCTGGCCTTGAGCCCTGCAGGGGTGGGGCAGCCACAGCTTCTCTGGGCACCCTGTGCCAGTGCAACTGGAGACAGTGAGGTTCACACTGACAGGAATACAGAGTGATAAATAGTGATTATAGGGATGTCTGGAGCTTGTCTGCTGTCTGTGCACCTTCCTCATTATCCTTGAGTGATCCTAGAGCCAGGCAACCATGATGGCTTCAAAACCTACCAAAGAGTACTCGATGCGGTGGAGAGGGCAAGGAGAAAAGAGTTGTAGACAAAAAGAGCTTCCTGCTGTAGGGCCTGAGCAAGGGAAGTGGAAAGTATTTCAGAGTGGTAGTCCATCAAGGTCTGAAAAGAAATGCTTTTATTTGGTGCTCTGCATGAGGTTTATGCTGGAGAATATTACTGAGGTTTGGCAGAAGCTGAGTGCCTGGGAGAGAATGACAAGCCAGCGTCATCACAGCTGGGCTGGCAGCTAGTGATCCCAGCCCAGCTCTGGATCCCAGTGGTGATGAGTCAGGATGGTCTCCATGACCAGACAGCAGAGTGTGTTCCCACAGAGGCTGCAAGTCCTTGAGTGGCACTTACCCAGCTTGCTCGAGTTGCTTAATCCCCCAGACCATCTTGCAGAGTCTTGCCTTTGGTTAGGAGCCACTGAAGTGTTAATTTACTGTCCTTACTTCCCAGTTCTGTTTGCTGGGAACAAGCACATGTTTGTATTTTGCTTTTGTTTCCAATTGTGTTGCAGGCCTCTGAGGCAGCACAGCTGCCAGTGGTTTATGGACCATAGGCTGAGTAATGCTGCTTGGGAGGGTGTGGGTGTCTGTCCTCCTTGGGTGTTGTGGTGCAGTTGGTTATTGAAGGACCAGCAGATTGGTGGAGTGCTGGTGGCTGTTTGAGTTGGTGAGCAGCACAGCTTCCACGCCTGGTTACTCACAGGAGGAAAGCCTTTTGCTTTCAATTCTACTGCTGATGTTAGAGATGTGCTAAAATAGTCTTGATCTCTGTGCAGTGAGACAACGGCAACATTCTCATTACTTCTCAATATGGACTAATGTCTGGGGCTCTGGAGCGTGGAAAGGGAAACTGATCTACATGTCAGCCTCCTGGAACCTCTGTGTGGCTGAATCCATCTGCTGGCACTTGCTCATTTCTCTCCCTGACTGAAAGTATCAATGAGAGCTTCTGCTACATTGCCTCAAGGATACTCATTTAGCATGTTTGGCTCTTAATGGGAGACACAGACATAATGTTCCTAATGGAGCCTCGGCCCATCAGTTCAGCTTGGCTCTCCTGAACAGTGGTGCAAATCGTGATTTGTAACAGCCAGCTACTGAGGGAGCAGCACTGGCTGTTAGTCTGCATCTCCTGGGGCTCTGTCCCTAAGGCAAAGAGTCTGTGTGGGCTGCCTGGTGTGGAAAATGTGAACCTGGACTAGGCCATCTTTCTTTGTTTCCTCCCTGTGGCATCCTATTGCAGCGTGCTGTTAGGCTTTCTGCATATTGAATGTCTTCACCTAGGTGCCCACCTAGAGCAGAGATTATAGCAAGACCAGTAAGACTTTATTGGAAATCATTCCCAGTTTCATATCTGGTTTTAGCGTAAAGCAAAATGGGGCCGTGAGGATACTGGAGGGGAGGGGGTGCTTCAGGGTGGGCTAAGCATATCAGTTCCTTGCAGTCTGCAGATTTGTGCTTGGGGTGTTCCTCAGTTGGGCAGGTTGTTCTTCCCTTCAGTAGTGTGGGGATTTTCAAATGCATTTCTGTGTCTACATCTTCAAAGGTACCTTAATGACCTGAGGGTGCTGCTCTGTCTAGTGCATAGGATCCCAGCCTGGTTTGTGTTGGAAGGGACCTTAAAGCTCCTCCAGCTCCAACCCCCACCATGGGCAGGGACACCTTCCACTGGAGCAGTTGCTCCAACCCCTGTGTCCAACCTGGCCTTGAGCACTGCAGGGAT
>JANRGW010009253.1:19074-42629 GCA_024733675.1 Psilopsiagon aymara | reverse complement strand
CCCATCCCTGGCAGTGTTCAAGGCCAGGTTGGATGAGGCTTGGAGCAACCTGGTCTAGTGGAAGGTGTCCCTGCCCACGGCAGGGGGCTGGAACTGAATGGTCGTTGAGGTACCTTCCAACCTAAACTATTCTGTAATTCTATGAATGATTGGTATTTTTGAGAAGACACTGGCTACAAAGAGCTGGACCTAAATGTAGACTTGGAGACACTTCCGAGCGCTCCTGCTCCCCTTCAGTCAGCAACCTCTGCCCCAGCTGTCCTGCGCCTGCGCACCGTGTCAGCACACCTACTTGTTGCACATGCCTCTACAAGATTTGGCACTTCTCCTGGCACAGAAACACCAGCTCCTGGACATATCCCACAGCACTCGAACACCACGGCCACCCAATTAACAAATGGGCCTTTTTTCTTTTTCGCTTCTAGATACTGGGATAGGAAGACTCAGTTCCCAGTGCAATAGCCTCCCTTGGTGACAGAAATTACCATCCTTATCACTGTGTAGAAAGCTGCAGAACTTTAAGACATTATCCTGTAGCCAACGTTATAGCTAAAAAATACCAAAGAGATAAAGGAGGACTTTAAGACATACGGCAGTGCTAAAAATGAAGTCTTTTTTTACCACCAGCAGAAACAACTTAAACAACATAGTCGCTGTTTTTCTATACAAAGTTGAAAATAATAATTCAAATGCACTGATCACATGTTGCTGGCTCAGAACTGAGCTAACCTAGCTCTCAAAACCTTATTAAGAAAAATAGCAAGTAATTCACTGGATAACTTGGAGCCAGTTCTGGGCTTAGACACCAAGCAGATGCCTGAGGCAGGGTTAGGTCAGGGAAGGGCAGAGTCAGGCCAGCTGCTGGTGCTGCGGCAGGGCTCAGAGCATGTGGCTTGGCATCCACGGTGGGGGTGCAGCCAAGTGCTTCTGCAGCTCTGCTCCTGCAAAACTCTCTCTCTGGGGTCCTTCCTCTGAGTTTTCACTTGCTCCCTCCTCGAGGCTTCCTTTGGGGGCTGCCACATAGTGCAGTTTTGCCTGCCTGCCACGAGGGACACCAGTGATGGCTTGGCTCAGCTCCATCCTGAGCAGCGCTCACGCTCAGCTTCTGGCCACGAAGCTGAGCTGCTCCCAAGTCATTCTTGTCTGCAGCCAGGCTTTTAAATGCATGACCTTTTGGTTGAATTCATAAACCTGGCACACACTTCCCGTTTACCCAGACATCACTCCCTGCTGCAGCGCACACATGCTAGATTCTGTGCCACTTGAATTTTTCAAGCGTGGCCTAGTTAGTGACATCATTACTAATGACTCTCCAGTCATGGCTCTGCTGCATACATTTTCTTTACCTCTATTTTTGGCTTTATGCTTCCTTGAAAATACCTCTTTATGCCAAGACCCATCTACTTGAAAACAATCTGAGCCACCAATTCGGTCCATATTAGTCATGTACAGTATTGACAAATAAGTGAGTCTGCAGACTGCAAACCCTCCGGAGAGGAATTTTGTCAACAAACCTAACCCACAGAACAGCCAACACATTTTACACGGAAAGACAAATCCAGCCTGAACTACTTTTTTGTCACTGCAGAAGAAAGTTGCTAATGTGATTTTCTGTCAAGAAACATGTCAGTGTATAAAAATCAGGCTTCTGTGTTTTAAGTTTCTTTAATTATCTGCCTGATTCACAGCACCTACACTTTTTGTTTGCTTCACTCACATCCCCCTTATCATGTGCTCTGGTTTTGGTTTCATTGCTGCCCAACACTCCTGGCATTTCTTCCAACAGCCCCTCCAGCGACTTCCTTCTGCCACCAAATTCAGTGGCCTTGAAGAGTTGCCCCAGGCCACTTCACACTCCTTAGGATATGTAAGAAACCTGCACAGGGCCAGCAGGTATGATGCAGGACCTCTGGGAGCTCAGAGGGCAGCAGGGTATGGTACAACACCTACAAAGGTACCTGAAATCTAAGTGACCAAATCCAGCTCACAAATTCAAGTATGTATGCTCTGGACAGCAGACACTTCAAGTGTCCCTAGTGGCATGCTTCCCATCTGAGGCTGCACCCATATTGCCCATGCTTTCTGGCAGAACAGTGCCCTTTTAATGGTTTGTCATCTGTTTTGTCAAGATCTGTGACTTTTCAAACCTAAGGAATCATATTTCCAGTAAAGGTTTAAATGCCAGCTTTCATGTGTAAATAGCAAAGCGAAGTCTGGCAAAGCAGAAAAGCAGGTCTTTTTGGTTCAATGAACAGATGCCTGTCCAATCCCACTGGAATCTCTTTTTCAGGTACATATTGCACAATCATATGTAACTGGGATATGCGTCTGAAACATTCGGTCTGTATCTTTAAACTAGTTTCTTTTGTGCTTTTGACTAAAATGTACCAATTGCAAAACAGGTTTAGTTATTTTAAACTTACCTACTGAAATGCAGCATTCCCAGATTTGAAGCCTCCTAACTGATACTCAAGAACATAAAGTAGCACACAAATATACAGTGATTCAAGAGACAGAAGGCTAGGAAACAGGAGCATGTTGGAGTCTTGCTATTAGTTGCTATGTACTGTTCGTTTAACAACTACAGAAAAAATACTCATCAAAATGTGTCTGTCAGCCTTAAGCCCTGGGATCATAATAGAGATGCTGCTCACTGCCTGACAGTTTCCCTCACCAGCAGCCTGCTGCAATACCAACATCTTTGGAGGTTGTGGTAACTCTGAACAAAGAAATACTGCTCTGTGGAGTTTTTGTCTGGGACAAGAAACAGAAAGATGGAAAAAAAGGCCACGGAGTAGAGAGAAATCTGAGGATGCTCTCATCTTCCTGCCCCTCTGAAAAGAAATGACGAAGCTCCTGAACTTTCCCAGCATTCTTCTGTGAAGTGTGTGTGTATGTGTACACACACATGAGGAGGGAATAAAATCACAAGGAAAGCACAAACACACGAGGCAAATTCAGACAGCAGAGACCTAAATGACAGCAAGAAAAACAATAATCTGATAATCTTCAAATTCTTCAAATGTAACAGAACAGCAGAATCAACTTTCAGCCACAGACATCTCATTGGTCCCAGGTAATACACTATTCAGCTCAGACTCAAGTATTTTCTAGAACACCAGTACTTCAGTGTGGCAAAACAATCTGATCCTTCCAGCCACACACCTATGAACCTCATCCTTTTTTCTGACCTTCAAAGACTTCAGCAGCACCTCAATCTGATGTGCAGCCCATGAGATCAGTTACTGCTTAAGAATGAGATGAAGACTATGACTAATTTGCAGAGGAGGTTTAATGAGAACTCAGTTACAAAAGCAATAAGGAAACTTCATGTAAATAAACATGACTCCTTTTGGAAAGGAGAGGTGAATCTCTGTGTGCACAACATGACTCTAATTTTTTGTTTGTACCAACTCGCACTGCCATCTTCCCCCAAATGGCAAGCAGCAAATAGCATTGCCCAGAAACCAGCAAGATACCATCAGTGTTACCTAGAAAAGATGTGTTTCATTTCCAAAAGGCTGCAGGCATATTCCTTATAGAGCTGTCTATGTGTATCTAAAGCTTACACATGGATCGGGAGACTGAATTCTGGGACTGAGACCTAGCTCATTAGTGAAGCTATGTATCAACCCAGAGAAAAAGCAGCCTCATAGACAAGCGCATCAATTATATAATTACCCTGCTGGCAGCAGTTCAGCCTCTACGGCTTCCACTGTATTTATATGCAGTTTATTTAAAAACTTACTGTACATCTATGCATATTTCTCCATCCATTTCTTTAGCATAACTGCTGTTTGCTTCCTGTTTGTCAGCCTTTGCACTTTCTTGCCCCGCGACCTGCTTGTTAATTGAAAAAAATCCAAACCCCCCAAAGCACCCCCGAAGCATGCTTGAAGGAAAAATAGATATTCAGGGAAGGGAGAAAACTACCAGTTATGCAAACCAATGCAGTGGAATTATCAGGTATTCATACTCTGTCCTGTAGCTATGTTCGTACCTAGCTTTTGAAGAAGGGGAGCAAAGTAGTTGATCATTTAAAGATCACTACCATCAAGAATAAAAATGAAAAAAAAACCAGCTATTGCAGCCAGATTTTTCTTATCAAATCCTTTTCTTCCAACTAACTTTGCTACATCACTGCCGAACACTCATGTCAATAAGACTCCACACGCAGGGGGCATAAAGTCTCTCCACTGTGTTTAGACTTAGCTGGGAATGGTGATGAACTGGCATCTCTCTTCTTTGCCCCTTCATTCCCACTACTCTGCATCTGAGCAGATGAGTCTTTCACTGGATGTTTTTCAAACAGTCTTTCCCCACAACACGTTTTTTCTGCCACTGATTGGTCCATCCAAGCACCAGGAAATGAACTAGCAGTTCGTCAAAAACGTGACTGCAGCTGGCAGAGAGCAGCAAACAAAGCAGGCTCATGGCATGCTGCTTGGAAGGCAGTTCTCACAGCTTATGCTACTGTCATATTTAGATTAATGATGCATTTTATTTGCTAAACAAGCCGAAATCCCTCCCTCCTTCCCCTCTCACTCATACACACATACAGATGCTTCCATCACACAACTCCCTGTCTCACGCACAATTCAGCTACAACTTGCTACAAGCTGATCAGACCATCTTTTACATTGAACTGAGGAATTTGATCTGAAATAGGCTTTCAGAGAAAGCAAAAGCACTGTGCCTTTACACCTGACTAATCAATTTTTGCTTATTAAGCAGCACTAAATAATCTCTGTTTAATTCAATCAACTCATATTAAACTTTCAACCAAAGAGAACACTGTTCTGAAGGAAATATATCATCCTCTCCGACCAAATAAGACCTTCATAAGAATTTAAAAGCCATCAGCGGTTAAAAATATTTTATCTGCATTTAGAACAGGAGAGTGGAACACTAAAAAAAAAAAAGGGTTATTAAAGGGTGGTTAATAAAACATTCCAGTAACTATACCATTCAATTGCTGGATAGACAGTGGAACTCAAATGTTTCCTAACTGCCATGAAATCACAGCACAGACATAGAGACAAACCAGAGCCAGTATTTGAGGCTACTGTCCCAGTTCCATCTGATGATCTACTAAGAGAGCCTCTGCACTGTACCAGAGGATCTGCAGGAGTATGTGTGCTGTGACACGGAAGCAGAGATTCAGTATGTGAGATCCTACTTGAACAACATCATCCAAATTGAATTTCTGGACTGCAAATCTGAGGGTTCCTAAAACTACAGCCCAAAATTGCTTGTTTTCCTTGTGCATCCTCTTGAAGTACTCAGCCAGTGATTACGGGCTACTGCTGTACTGCTCAGACTTTGCAGAGGAATTATCAGGGCAAAATGAATGGGTGTCAAGGATCCGCCACTACCACAAGACAAACTGACCTCCAGTAAAAACCTGATTGCATGTCTTCAGTGTTTTCAGAGGAGGCTAGACCTTTTACCTCTGCCTATTTTTCCATTTTAGTTCTGTTTAAAGGGTGTTATAAAAACGGATTCTTAATACCCTAGGCATTTATTCCTGACTATCAATACATTGTCCATCTCTTGGCCAAGTGCTCATCTCATCTGTGTCCTGTTGATAATCTTTTCTAGATTCATCCTTGCCATTTCAAAGTAGCAGGTATCTCAGGAGAGAGCTCAGTCTTACAAGGTTTTAATTTTATCCCACTGGGGCTCACAATCACTTAGGCACTTTACACGTTACTCAAATCCTTGGTACGCAACAGAAAGTACTCTGAAAATGGGACAAAAATATTGCACTGGAAACTCTCCAAAACCAGATCAATCAGTATTGGGAAGTTCTTGGTATCCACTCCACCCTGAAGGGAATGCAGGTCAATTCATTACAACTGCTGGGAGGTTATAAGTGTTCTTGGTACCTAGGCCTCCATACTAATAAACCAGCCTTGTTGCATCTCAAATAACTTGCATGGAAATAATAAGCGCTGCACATTTCCTGGAGCTGCTAAAGGCTATTTGGTCAATGTTAAAAATAAAGAAAGGGGACAAACCAAAGATGCAAAGGGTTCGTAACTTGGTGACTTATAGAAATTCTTCCATCGACAACGTGCACCTAGTTAATTTGCCAACTTTCCATCCCCATTCTGGTCTCCTGTTAACTTCACTCCTCCATACCCCCCTTTTTATTTTAATGCTATTTTCACTGTTCTGTGGAGCAGAATGTCATGAGTTTGAATGAACAAAAACATCTTTTGTCTGCTATACTCCACTCTTGTTTGTATTTTTGGTTTTTAGATGCCTCTGCAATGATAGATGAAAAAAGTAAATTTTGGTTATTTATAGGTATTTGTATTCGCCCCTGAGAAAGTTCAAATGAAAATTATTCCATTTCTGTAATAACCTCCTTAATAGGGCTGAATCACTGAGAATATCATTAGAAATAAACATTACTAAGGAAAATACGCTCAGGGATGGGAAGAAGGAGCCATTCAACCCAAATGGTGCAAAGGAACTAGAAAAACTTCAGGTTTAAAATGCTTTTCTTGCTCAAGGTTTTATACTATTAAACTTCAGGTGATGCTTTCTGGAAGAAGGCAGCCTGGGGACGTGCTATAGCATATTTCAGGCTCAAGATCATTCTGACTGTTGAAACACTCAAAACTATGCTGGTAATTGCACATTGGAGCATTTGCACAGAGATAATCATCTTTACTTTGTTAGTTATTGTGAATTATGCCAAGAAATGGGCTTCTGAAGATCATGGCTATTTTCAAGTAGGCTTGTGATGTGCTTTTCGGAGGTCCTGATTAGCCACTGTTTACACTACAGAGTTGCAAGTGCTCAGCATCTCTCAACAAAGACCATGTGTGCAGCCAAAGTTAAATCACTGAAGGTCATAGCTGTTAACTGTTTGCAGCTTTCTCTGTGCAACCCACACAGAGAGAACCTCCAAACTTTTAACCTGAACTTGGCCACAGCAAAACCAAACTAATATAAATACCTCATTACTGAATTTCTGTTGCATAGGAAAGACCATTTCAACAAAAAGAAAGTATTCCTAATGATCAGGAATTCTTCAGCTCAGCCCCCAAAATGTGTCATTTTGCCTCCTGTGGTGTAAGGCTGTGCTGCATGCATCTTTTTGCATTCCCCCTTTGTCCTGGGTTCAGGACGTCCTTCTAAGTGATCACTGAAGAAGAGGATGACAGCATCTATCTGAAACAGCATACCCCTTCAGACTCATCCCACTCCCCATAAGGGATTCAAGAGTAAGTTTCTGTTTCAATGTGAGTTGGCGAGAAATGGCATGTACAAAAACTTACTGTCTTAACTAGGAAAAAAAAAAACCCACTCACATTTATGTCATAAAGTATATGATACAGGTTTAGTAACTGTTAAAATATAGCAAGTTATCTCAGCACAGATAGCTTCAGTAGGAAAAAACCCAAGAATCTCCAAAAGACAGCATCAATTACTCTCTGTGACACATTCTACATTTGATTGGCTCTTACTTCTAATATTTCCTGTTCAAATTCTCCAAGTGCGTTCATATCTTAACTTGAGCGCCCCAGCTGGGGGTGGAACGAGGAGGGTAAATCTGCAGAAGTTTGTGCCCTCAAATCCACCTGCATTTTCTGCAGTAATTTATAGACTGGACCTGAGCACATCATGGTGAAGCCAGGCATCAATTACTGTGGGACAGGTTAAACACTCATTTTGTGAAAAGTATAAATATGCTTTCAAACATATTTCTCTATAAACGTAATATTTATATTTCTGTATATTTTATCAGTAAAATACTGCCACTAAATAAACAAAGTGAAAAACAATCTCTCTGCCCCAAGCCCCATTTAAATGCCACAAAGGGTAATTCCTCAGAGAGAAGTCACCATGCACACCAAATTATAACTGCACTCATCTGCAGCACTTCATTTTGTATCTCACTCCGTCAGAGACCATTTTCTTTACATTTCAGCAATCAACTAAAGTGAAGAGATAGGCTGTTTTTATGGCAAGGAAGCAAGTGCACTGGCATTCAGACAGTAAAGCTTAATCTGGAATTAAAGTCTGCGAGCATGCTCTAAATGCCACTTCCACTGTTCGTTCATATTATTTTCTCCAAAGTTTTTTCCTCTGAAGCAAACAGAATATGATTTTTGAATCGCCTACCAGGACATCAGAGCTAGAGTTAAGTGCACTTGTTTTAGACCTGTTTTTTTGTTGCTGTTGTGTTCCGATCATTCCAGAGCTAACTAGTGAAACCATCCTAAAATAGCACTGTCAAGAGCTTACAAGGGCAGACGGTCATCTCTGCAACAAAAAGGACTTGTTGAAGAGCATTTCTGATTGAAGCAGAATTCTCAATCTATGCTACACAAAGTATTTACAGTTTGATTTGGAGCCACAGGTGCTTAGCACCTGAAAAAATTGTTCCAGTTAAACATGAGGTGGGAGATAGATACTATTTCTTTACCAGATTAAATGGCATTCAGAAATAGATCCACAGTGTTGACAGACCGCTGAATTTCATTTTAGTTCATCATCAAAATATATCCCAGTGTTATTTTTATCACAGAGCCAGATATGGATTATATTTTCCAGGTCTGAATTTGATGAAGTATCTAATAAATAAGTATTCTTAGGTACTTTAATCTATTAGACCTATGCGTTATTTTATAGGTATTGCATTTCATGTATTTTTTTAAAGTTAGTCAAGCATGAAATAGATATATAAGTACTAAACTGTGTTGGTATTTTTTAACTGAATCCCCTCCCCCCTGCAAACCAACCACAGATCTATGCAAACACACCAACACTGCTGGGTTTCACAAATGACAAATCCATAGCAGGTACATGGTTTTTAAAAACAAACTGATTTCTTTTGCTGATACAACATGTATACTAATGCTAATAATAAACTTATTTCAGACTGCAGGAACAGACTAAATTTTTTACAGACAGTTCTATTCTGCAAGGAATTTGAGACCCACACAAAGTTTTAACTAGTTCTTTACCATGACTTATAGGTTAAGAACATTTGATATACGAGTAAAATTGTGTCTCACATTCAGTAAATAAGCAAACAAATGAGTCAAGCTTTGTTCTAGCTGCTAAGTCGTGGCCTAACTTCAGTACTCTTCAGCCTTCACATGGGGCTACAAAGGACAACTGTTCATCACCACAATAACAGACACAGGCAAGTGAACTTACTACAGAAAGACAATAATTATCTGCTCATAATTAAGAAGTTAATCAATAATTAACTTCTCAAAACCTTACAGAAAACTACTATAAGCAGGAATTAATTTCACAGAATCATAAAATGGCTTGGGTTGGAAGGGACCTTAAAGATCCTCGAGTTCCAACCCCCTGCCACAGGCAGGCACACCTTCCACTGGACCAGCGTAGTCAAAGCCCCGTCCAACCTGGCCGTGAACACTGCTAGAGATGGGGCATCCACAGCTTCTCCGGACAACCTGTGCCACTGCCTCACCACCCTCACAAGGAAGAAATTTTTCTTAATATCTAATCTAAATCTTCCCCTGTCAGCTTAAAGCCATTCTCCCTTGTCCTGTCACTGTATGCCCTTGTATGCTTGACTGTATCGCACCAAACCTACTTCACGCAACGCAGGTTCCTTCTGAAAAGTAGAACTGATTGTCTTTTCTGCCCATCTTGCTTCAGATATTAACCTTCTCACTCTAGGCACCTGCGTGTTTCCAGAACTGAACCAAAGTTTGTAAACCTCAGGACTATGATTTAACAGAGACAGAAACTCAGTATCTTAGAATTACGCAGGTTTCCAGATATAAACTTAGTATCTTAAAATTGCACAGACTTCAATACAACAAATTAACCCATCTTGCTAGTAAGCAATATTGTTTTTACACAAGTAGTACAAGAAGTTGCATCAGGTTGGCAATATAAATTTGTAACAAACTTGTGCTTCCAAACTATCACAAAAGAGAATTAAAATGAAAATGCTTTCGTTTTTTGAAATGGAATTATTTAAAATATCTGAAGTGTGATTTTTATCTCAATGTGCAAATGGATACATAAAACCCAGGCAGAGGTTTTTGACTTCAACGCATGAATACTCTCTTGCAAGGACCTATTTGCAAACCAGATTTTTCAGGATCACATATACAACTTAGGAACTAGTTTACTGAGTTTGCTACAAATGACATTTTGTTTTCAGCAAAGCAATTGCCTTCAGAGATACAACAAAAACGCAACTGAAATTTTACACTTACAATTATAGATATCGCAATCCTGTCATGATATTCACCATGATATTATGCATCATGATGAATATATCATATATATCATCATTAGCACTCTGATCTCATGCTTTAAAAAATACTGAAACATGGAATCAGACTTTTCTTCTTCAGCTAATCTTAAACTCCATTTTGAAAAACCAGGAGAGCTCTAAATTAGCCAGGTGGGGCTTTCAACAATTATCAAGAGAAACTGAGTTCTGGGCTAAGAATAAGAATGACAACTTGAACCTTAAATGGCACATTTAAAGAAGTTACAAAAACCAAACACAGGGGCGTTAATGGAAATGCCTTGTCTACTGTATTGTATGGATAGCATGATGTCATAACCAGCACTGTGATTCCAGCCAGCATGCAAAGGACTTTTTTGCGTCATATACCAAATTGCTGCTAAACACATTCACCCAGAGTACAGTAACTAGAATTGTAAAAGGTTATAACTGGCGTTCTTGTTCATCTGAAATGAAAACCTGTTTCACCCTATTAAATTCTGACAGTATGACATTTGCATGTACAGAGAGGCTGACAACTGTAGCATTAGAACACATCTCTGAGCCTTCCATCTCTCAAGTAGTGTATGATTAACTTATTTTCATATTTCACAGGGAATTTCAAACTCATTTTCTTTTTATTAGCAAATGTACAATGCTGTATTTGCAA
This sequence comes from Psilopsiagon aymara, assembly GCA_024733675.1. Classification (NCBI taxonomy): domain Eukaryota; kingdom Metazoa; phylum Chordata; class Aves; order Psittaciformes; family Psittacidae; genus Psilopsiagon; species Psilopsiagon aymara. The sequence continues at coordinate 31,719 of JANRGW010009253.1, read as the reverse complement.
GCACTGCATAAAATGAGGAGTTTGTGATTAGCCTACACTGATATTTTACATAGAGGAGATAAGAAATATCCTGAAGAGGCTGCTGTTTAGGATTCTGCTCTAGCTTTATGGAAATGCAACTTGCAGCATTTCCTTTGTTGTGATAAAGTAGCAAAGAGCAAGACCTACAGAGAAGCTTTCACAGTAAGCCTCACCTTGTAAGAAATACAACCACGGTTTGCAAATCCGAACTCACACATCCTAGGTCCTGTTTCAGCCAAGCTTGTACTAAGGGCCTGAGCAATCTAAGGTGTCCCTGCCCGTGGCAGGGGGGCTGGAACTAGGTGAGCTTTAAGGCTTCTTTCAACTCAAACCATTCTACACTTCTCCCTCACTGAGGACAATGCATGCCTTCTGACGGTTTCTCGGTCAAAGGACCTATCTGCACTACAGCCTTATGTGAAGGCTTCACTGGGAACTCAGTAGGGCTCTCTAACTGGCACAGAAAGTATAACCAGGCCAGAAGGAAAAATACTAAAGACAGTTTCCACAATGCAGTTGCATTATCTGTTCTTTGCCTTGCTCAAGGTTAAATCACAGCTGAAGGGACCTTTTCATACCACAAAGCAACAGTGCAAAGACACTGGAAGAGAGCAGGATGGCTAACAGATACCTGTGCTTCCCAACACCCCTTGGCTGCTGTAGTGGTCTTTGCCACCTCCCAGCTGGGCAAGCCACAAAGTTTGCCTTGAAATATATCTATATAGTGACATGAAGCTGCCTACTTGTCACACTTTACTCCAGCTAACACAAATAACAGTAACACTGAAGATACAAGAAGTGGGTGTTAGTGTGCATTAGTAAACTGAGTAGGAGAGGCCGGGAGTACAGTTTGCTGCTCACACAGCACTGCAGATGCTCTTGAGTACTCACTGGTAGTATCACCGGTCCAGAACAGCATTGCTTGGCCTCTGGGGTTATAAAGGGACCTCTATTTTCTAGGTGAGCATACCTTAGGCTGGCTTGTGGAATGAAGCTTGGCCCCAGTTTGTCACTGCATATCCATTATATTAGTGTTACATCTGCATGTGGGTTTCTGAGTAACTTGGTCTAAAGGAAGATGCCCCTGCCCATGGCAGGGGCGTTTGAACTGGATGATCTTTAAAGCTCCCTCTGAACCCAAACCATTCCATGATTCTGTATGCAGAGCAGAATTTTATTCCACAGATCTAGGAAAGAACAGGTACTTCTTTTCAGAATATTTATTTAAAAAAACCAAGTAAAATTCTTGTAGAAAATTAAATTTCAAATAGTCTGGGCCATCAGCTTTCCTTTTCTACTGAATGTTATCAAACACCGCACTAAGATAATCCTATATAAGGCTATAAACCTGTAATATTTTTGCTAGCTCACAAGCATCCCTCTGGGAAAATGAGTATAAACATAAGTAAAATCATCTTACCAAATATCAAATTGCCGAACTGTGGTGAAACAGAAAAGACCTTAGAAATGCCATAATCCACACATGATCTGGTGATGGTTCCCAACTTCAAATATTTCTATCCTTTTTCGTTCACAAGATTTCTACAACACCCCACTCTCCTGTATTTCTCTTCCACTTATTTTTGCTGTTATCTGTTATTTCCTTGGCAGCTCCTGCATTAGTGTTCTGGCTCTCCACACATCTGTGGCTTTTTGTCATTTCTATTTCTATTTCCTCATCCTGTTTGGAGCTCTGAATAGCTCCATAACATGCACGCCTGCCTTTCACGAGATTGTTCTCCTGGCAGTAACAGATGAAGCACAGCATTGGCAACAACCCTCTGATGAGTCAATGAAACTGTGTGAAATGATGGCACAGCACATGTAATTTGGAGACAAAGTGCTACACAATAAGGAAACCTGGAAACTTGTTATTAGCCTCCTTCAGAAGGCTTCTTGTTATATGCCCTGGTACAATAGGATCTTTGACCATAAGCCCAACCTCGGAAACAAGTTGCCTCTGACTTCAGACAGGACTATTACAATGATCAGATTCTGCTGCGCCACAGGTAACCCTACTGAGCAAAGGTATGTTCTGGATAGTTAACTGTACTAATGATTAAGTTTAAACAAACAAAATAAGCAACTGGCTTCAGACACAAACTTCTCTCCTACAAGTAGCCACCAGACCTGCTAGCACTGTAGGTGATGCCTTCGATATATATGGCATTTAGAAAACTAATACTGGAAGGATAAAGTGGAATAGGATCACCCAATAGCAATAATTATGCTTGCCTCGTCTTTTCATGTGGTAACTAATTCTCTTTCTTCCAGAGCCATAATAAAGAATGCATTCTTCTTGCATTAAGATACAAAACTGCAGCCTTAGTATGCACTGATTACCAAGATTTTGTGATAATAGATATTTTGCTAACACTGCTTTCCAGGCAGTGATGAACATCCTGACAAGCCTATAAGCCTACAGAGACACCACAATCCAGTACCAGCTTTTTAACCCCTCATCCATTCTCACTGACCTAAGAGGCAATTTTATCTCTCCTAATGTGTACCTACTCTGTAACATCTGATGTATTAAAAGCAGTATTTAATGAAGGCAGCTGCTATTCTCTGTTGTCTGTCACAGATCTTTTGGTAAATTTTCCTAATATACAAGACTCCATCTCAAATGCAAAGCGAGCATGTAATTTAAAAGTAAAGTATGCACAGGACTCCATGGGAAACCAAAACAGCCAAGAAAATAACAACCCATGTTTATGCAATACTGAGACCAAGAACTAAGTACTCTGATACTGTACCTATCTGTTTGCTTGATGTCTATTCAAATGAGATGTGGAAGCATATTAAGTTGCATTTCTAGCATATTACATCTCTCATCTGCAAAATAAATTAAAAGCCTTTTCATTTGCTGAGATATACTTTTCCAATCTTTAATGCAGTCAGTGAATACCTTCACTTTTCATCTCCCCTTTTCAATTACTAAAATTTTCACCTTTGCCAAGGTTGCTAATAAAATTACAGAGAAAATCATGTCAATGAATTAACAGTACATCTGTGACAGGCAGACAGCATAGGATTAAAGGAATTTAATCACTTAAAATGCATTTTAAAATGTTCAGAATCTTAACCAAGAATTAACTGCTTTAGAATGAGATTTTCTAATTGTTTGCAACAATTTAGTACCAGTCCTGTTAGCTTAAAGAAAAGTCAGAGATGTGAAGACTCTGAAGAAGACACTGTCCATTGCCTAGACAGTGCGATACTGACAGAAACTTAACCAGACAACTTATCGCCATTAGCAAGATATGTACAGCACTTGGGTACTTGGGTGCTCTAGTAATTGCGTAATCATTCATGTACTAGACTGATCAGATACACCTTCATAAAATAAGGCCTACCTTGATTTTAAAGACAGGCTGAACTATATGAGTAATAGTTCACATCTATGCAAAGAGAGAGCCAACTCCAGATCAGGACTGGAAGAAATGAAGAAAAGTCTTTCTGATTCTCATGGAAGTCTTAAAGGACAGAAGGAAGATGCAAAGAGAAATAGGCAACTTCTAGCCTTGATCAGAAAAGCTTACTTAGGAAGAGCTGCACTTACTATGCAGCTTACTTACAACTCCTCCATATCTGACTGAGGTATGGCTAGGAGATGAAGAGCCATGCAGCCACGTCATGTGAAGAATGAGCATGAACAACACATTTGTACATGCTATTGGGAATTAAAAACTTCCCCACCACCCCTAAGAAGCCATAGGCAGCTTTACCCAAGATATATTCACAGATTTCCCAGCATAAGCAACTGCTCTTCCCTGACCTCAGCTACCTTTCTTTGAAAATCTCCCATTGCCCCTTAAAGTGCTTTGACAGAATGACAGACATTCTACACCTTCCTCTACTACATGTCAGAATATTACAGCTGTTTCAACAAAGCTGCAGCTACTAAAACTGTGAAAGAAGATGAGAGACCACCCTTAGGAAAAGCACTGATTAAACAGCATCAGGCAAGCACACAGCTAAGAAAGAGCAAATGCATGACCTGTGACAGTGTGGCACGTGACATGAGTTAAAATCAGTCAGAATAGAGAAGAAAGAGACTGAAAGTGAGGATGACCTGCTAACAGAACAGGAGGTCATCAAGGATATGATGTATGTTGTAAAGGAAGACAGCTTTGCTAGAACAGGGAGTATCATCAAGCACAGGGCATGCCAAGACCTGGGAAGCAGGAAGCTGCAGCTGGTGACAGAAGTGCTGTCAGAAAAAAACATGAACAGCCTAAGGATGTATATAGCAGGGAAGGACTATGTCAGCAGTCTGAGGCTGGGAAGATGGGGCATGCACATTATAGGCACAGTCCCACACCCACAGATGATGCATAAATGACTCTATGATTCTGAGTTATTTACACAAGTTCCAATCCCTTGGTCCTCTAATAAAGCTATCAGCTGTTTTTTTTTGCAGCCCAAACTACTTTAAATGATATTTGAATATACAGCAGATTTATGTACAGGGCCTTTCTCTAAGATGGAACCTGAATCCAGAAACAGGAGAATCCTTTCTCAACTGACCTCAGATTAGGAAGCTGCCAAAGGGCTTTTGAGCTCTGCCTGCACACTACTGCCATACTTTGCAGACACAGTAATAAACAGCTGTACTTGATGCTGAGCTCAAGACGTAATCCATATGCAGTTCCACCATGCACTTTTTTTGGGAACAAAGCCATTTTATAAAGTTACTGGCCCTCCTCACCAACAGATGCTTGTTTCTGCTGCAGCACCATCACTCACCTATCTTTCAGCTTGGAACAACGTGGTACAATGGGACTGCAGAGTGAATCAGGTCTGATATGATCTAAAAACCAAAAATGGCTTTTTTTTTTTTTTTTTTTTTTTTTTATTTCATTGCTATGGGTTTTTTTATTTTTATTTTTATTTTTGAAAACTCTTTTTAAAGCTCAGCTGAAAGGGCAGAAAACTGCAATATGGGATGGGAAACAAGCACCTTGGAGAAAGTCAAGGAAGGAAGAGAGCAAGGCAGAATGGGGAGAGACTGCTAAGAGATCAGTGCTTCTGAAGAAATCGCACTGGGCCTTCCACAATCTGCAGAATATGTGCTACCTGGGGTCTTCTTGAACACAGGAAAGCAGAGACTGTGCCATAGACAGAAGAGCAAGAAAGACAGAGTAGGCTCATGCAAAACTTCTGACAGTGTTACATACCATACATATATACTAATGTCCTAAACAAATTTGAAAGTTCATTAAAAAGATATTGCAGATTTTTTCCAAAGGACATTTTCCATTTCAATTCAGCCCTCTCAGTGCAAAAAATGTTTTCTAAACAATAAAGTTTTTATACCAAATGCATAGAAATGACAGTAAAGATAGAGTCCCTACTCTGAGTGCAGTGACTAGAGGCAGCATTCCCTTATTCACTGCTTCCTCATAACTTTTAGTGTCTCCTAAGTTAAAACCAGTAAATTGCCATTAGCTTGTAACTGAAGAATATGAGAATATGTATAAAAATGATAGTGTATTTTTAAATGGAATTGCAAGAATAGCTTATGAAAGAATCAAATACAAGTGGACCTCAGCTAAGCCTGGAGGAGAATTTCAGAGTCTTCTTATAAGATAAATCCAAACCAATGTTGGTGGGAGTTCAAGTACACGCAAAGAGTAAACACAGAGAACCAAAATTGGCAAAGAACAAGCTTGCGGAAGCAAGGTGCTGTGGGGAACGGAATAGGATCTAATGCCACCAAGAGAAGAGGACTCTGGAAGGTTGGAATCTGCTCCCAGCACACTATAAGATTTGCCTACTCCACACTTTCTGGCAGCTTCTCTGTCCTTCAAATTGAATGCTGTTTGTTTATCTCTGTGAAGAAAAATAACTGATTTTTTTAAGAAAAGGTAATTAAAAGCAATTTTGTAAGTTCTACAAGTCACAGATCCTTCTTGCAGAGAGACACTAGTAAAAAAAAAGTCGTAGTTAAGCAGATGATCACAATTAGCTAACACAATACTTGAGTATATTTGTTCGCTACCTGGATTCTTGGCCTGCATTGTGATCATAGTGCAAACTCCTGCTCATAAGTCACGGCCCAGTGAAATTTAAGGAGCACCATCTGGGTACAAGCACACACTGAGTAAAGCTATAAATAGATCAAGCAAATTCATTACATGCATGAGGTACTTGCTTGCATAAGTATTTTCAGCATGAGGGCCTAAGACAGTAAAACCAATCTCTTCCTACAATCTTCCCACAAACAACCTTGTCTTTTTAGCTGAAAAGCTAAACACTTGAACAGAATTTTTTAATTTCATATCTGAGCTTATCATGGAGTACAGATGTCCAGATGGAGAAGAACAGAGACCACTCTCTGACTCATTTCTAATCAAGCAGTTGGAACAATATGAGAGCAACATTTATTTAATTTTTGTACCCAGAATCTGAAATACTCCGCTCCAGATGGAATCGCTTGCTTCTAGTACTCTGAAATGCTAATGAATAGAAGACAAATTCCTGTCCCCACTCTGTTACACCTATGCATATACAACCTGCAGGATAGCATTATGTATAACAGCACAGTCAACGCATCCCTGGCAGTGTTCAAGGCCAGGCTGCACAGGGCTCTGAGAAACCTGGCTTAGTTTAAGGTGCTCCTGCCAATGGCAGGGGTTTGGAACTGGATGAGCTTTAAGGTCCCTTCCAACCTAAACCATTCTATGGTTCTGTGATTTTATTTACGTTCCAAGACAACACACTTTATTTACATTCCAAGACTTAAAAGTTTAAGGACTAGAGCTAGCTGAGACATAGCTGGGACCCTCTGTCCTCAGCCACCTGAAATTAGAAAAGAACACAGAAAAGCGGCTTCTTTAAGCTATCCAGCAATTCTTAAATCTCTGGGTTTTTTTTTTTTTTTCATTTTTTCCATGTTCCGCACAATTGCAGTTTACATAAACCTGAGCACCAGAAAGAGCACTACCACCATGCCACATGGACTCAAAACAGCGCTGTTTATGTCTAAATAGATAAATAATTGGCAAAATAACTGTATCAGACATCTACATGCCTTGCTCATCTGCAAGTTCACTGTTGCAAATCTCCCCGGAGAAAGTTGCTATTTTTACAGATATGTTGTGTGTAAATAAGGACACATAGACATACACACACGTCCCTACCTACAGGCAAAGAATTCATGCTATCTATTCCAAAACCAAAAGGTATTTAGATGCCTAGATGGAAGTTATGTGCACCAATGGACCTAAATCTGTTTTAAGCAAGCAGAATCCTTCCTCTGTACTGTTCCTTTTATAGGAACATGGCAATACAGACTTTGCTTCTGACTGTTCAGTTAGAAATAAATTCCTCTTAGCACATGATGCTCTATTGAAATGTACATGTGCTCTTATTTCTAAAACAAAGCATTTGTCAGAGTTACCTGTCAGTATTTGCAGGCTTCACAGAAAGGCACATTTTGCCCACCCTACATTTTGTACAGCTGTGACTGATGTTGTTATACGGTTCATTACATGGTTTCCATCTTTTCTCAGGGAGATTTAGGCAAGCATTGAGGATGATGGAAACAAATGCAGTGAAGACAATGCTGATATCACAATACATTGCTAATTACATTCTTTATTTTTAATCCTCAAATGAATACCAATGCAGATCTTTTTTAGTACCTGCTGTATAAGGTTCTTCTATGCTGGATCTATCTGCAACATGTAAGGTAAGTGCCGTATTTCCCTACTGAAATCTGATTACCTGAACATGTACCAGAGCCAGAAATTCCAGATTAGAATTCTAGATTAAATGTGAATTTCCTAACTCTTTAAATTACTTGAAACAAGAATTTTATAAGAAACACTTCAGATCTAATATGTTCAGAAACTAAATCTTGCACCAAAGTCAGCAAATTTTAGCTTAAAAGACACAACTAAAGATGTGAAGGCGATGCATTTATGTTATACAGACGACTCCAAACCGAAGTTTGCTTGAAGTCAATATTCAGTTTAATGGTAATTTCTAGTTATTCCCTGAATATGGAACTCAGATGATATATCACGATGTTTCAGGCATTCCCATAGTATTTCACATGCCTGTTTCCCCTTCCCTCCCCTTAGAAGTTTAAAAAACCACCAACAAACCAGCCCCCAACAACAAACAAAACATATAGGTTCACAGGGAGGAACACTAGTCACAACTATTGGAAATCTTCTGCTGATAATATTCCTGCTGCTCATATGTTCCTATGCTTGTACTGCATCAGAGACCAATGTGAGAGGCCATGAAAGGAGTGCAATTCTATTTACCTTGGTTTCTGCATGACAGTTTATGTTCCCTTTCTTCATTTAGCTTTTATGCCTTGGATGACTCAGTGCCTAAGTGCAAGCAGATCACAACTACCAGCTTAAATCATGAACTTCAGCTACCCTGTTATTTCTAAGCTGAATCACTTATCTAGGTATCTCCTTTGATTTCTGATACTTTCATATAATTGCAACATTTCTGTTAATTGTACCTATGCATTTGATATTTCTGTCTGGATTTAGCCTCCTACAATTAATTTGGATCAAAGAAATTGAAAGGCAAAATGTTTTAGGATACAGCAATGCCTGTGCTAACTGAAAGAGATTCTCTCATTAGCAAAGATCTCAATTAGCAATTTACCATAACAAAACATGATAAAGACTTACAAAGGGGTTAAACAGTCACAGGTTTCTGAAATGAAGGTGTAGTGAAAACTGAAAATAAACCATTTGCAGTACAAATCACACCATTCAATGTCTTATCATCAGACCCTGAAAAGAGAGAGTGATCTGAAGCATGTTACAGGAGCCAAATGAGATTAACATAGCAGTGGTTTTGAAAATCCCACAAGCTCTCAAAACAGATCAGCATCACTCGAGACAATATGCATGTTAGAACAAAGGCACTGAAATTGCCAAGCAGTACTGTGTGCATTGTGGTCTCTTCTGCTGAACAGCATTTCCAGGGAAAATAATAAAAAGAAAAACATTCACCCACCAAGATTTCAGAATCTAAGAACTAATTTTTGCTGTTCTGTCTGGAACAAATCCAACCCACACTAAATGCCATCTTCACTTGGTCAGACTGGAAACAGCTAAGGAATGACCTCTGCTAGGCTTAATGTGGATAGACTTTGCTTCTGTAACTATTTTTGTGACAACTGTTCACATTCATTTGGCATATAAATGGACAGCATAAAGCATAGATTCCACTCCTTCACTGGAGATTGCAAACACTAATTTTGAGCACTCTCCTAACAGCCGTCACTGAAGCATCCCCACCGTGAAGCATCCCCACCGTGATAAGGCTGCTCATCATTGCCATTCCTTCTTAGCATAGCAGTTAGTGAAGAAAGGTGTGAAAACCACACTGCTCTCACCCTCCAAATATAGAGCAGGTCTTTTTGCAGTGTGTCTGGCCAGTGTCTGCTTGAGATTTAGAAGCTTTTATCTCAACTATGACTTTTGTCATAGGCAGCAACATCTCTCACAGCTCTTATGACCCTGGCTGCTCGCTGCTCTCAGAGATGAGCTAGCAAGCACGTGTATCTTGCAAAACAAGCTTTCCATCCTCTTCCTGCAACACAGCTCTATCACCACTGCACACCCCCCTCGATTCCTTTCCTTTCACACAAAAGCTGTAAGCCTTCCAAGAGCTAAATTTTTGTTCTCAGTAGATTTCAGGAAAAAATTGTTTGAAGCCCACTGTGAGAAACAGCCATAAGACATGGCCCATTATTCCCAGGCACTTCAAAAGCTAAGAAAATTAACTTCTGCCTATATCATAAAGGTAACAATGGCTATGGAATTTATACAATCACTTCAGGCCAGGTGGACCTTTTATTAAATGCTCTGGAGAGCTCATGCAAGTTAATACTTACAGTTTCAAGACACTCACAGGATGGCCCATAATTTTACTCAAGTACAAAATGACCTTAATGAAGCCTTGGTGTTGTCTGATGTATTACTTGAACCTCATAGATGTCTGCAGTTCATATGAAATGCAGACTGTTAATACTTCAGTGAGATTGCTGGTGAAAGACTGGTATTACAGCTCTTGGGCTGCAATGAATGGGGCTTTTCTGTACTTGACAACAGTGTGTTAAATACTATCGGGCAGCAAAAATACATGATGAGCTCAGGTATTTATATGCTTGGCTTAAGTACTTGGCAATGAAATCTTAAGGAAGTTTTGGCACTGACTTCAGCAGCGTTAGGATTTCACAGGTAGAGGTTACAATTGATGGCATAGGTAAGTGCATTGCTGGCAACCAGCAAACTTACAATGCTTTTTCTAATGAAAAGATTTAGGAGTTGGTATTTTACGGGATGGCTACTGGTTTTCTCTTCATAACATAAAAAAAAAGGTAAATAAAATGAGGACTTGGAAGACTCTTAAAGTAATGGTGACTAGCGTGAAAGTTCAGAAATCAGCATTTGAGCTGGCCTGAAAGCAGTCTGCATAAAGAAAATACAGCCTGTGACAAACCAGTTTAAAGCTCACTTTAATCCCAGTACCCCCCGTAAGAACTATGGTAACCATCATACTGGTGCTGGAGACTTTTTTCCCCTGTGAACTTCTGGTGACTTTTCCAGACAAGTTGTTTGTGTGCTTCTGGAAAGTAGCTAAAGAATGGATCTAAAATTCATCCCCTTACTTAAAACTTCATACATTCTTTCAGTTTCCATGACACCAAGTCTGCACAGCATAGCATCCTTCCAAAAGAAAAAGGTACAATCTCTTCTTCACTGCTATAGCCGGAGGGTGCTCACATGCTGTGTATGTTATCACTTACAGTGATAGGGAAATAGACATTATTAAAGATGGAAAACAAAAATTAAATTGAACTTTTTTTCTTTTTTGCAGCCTACTGAATATTGTGCACTTGAATAAAGACTAAATGCAATCTCAGATCCTGAAACTCCTGCCAACAGATGGAGACAACTGTTGGATAACAGCATGAACATCAGGTTTATTTTCAGATTAATCAAACCTGCAATAATTCTCTGATGGATAGTTTCCAATTCTGTTTTATTAAACACGGAGACATGGGAGAAAGCAAACTAGGGCCCAGGCCTGTGAAAAGCACAGCACTCACAAATAGATACTTATCACCTCCACTCCCACTGATGTCTATTCACATTGAGATTATGGAGGATATTTGAGGCTTGTGCTGATAGAGGTTTGCAGAGCACTACTGAGTCATCTCAGGTATTCATTAATACTTGTATATTATACACTAATATCTGTCCGGTCTGGCAAGTCTTAATATGCGATATTAACATGGTTGTCACAGGACATACATACTTAAAGGTTATTAAAAAGTAAGTATTTTATTATATCCAGAGAGATCCCTGTAACTAAATATGGCAGTTGAGTTGTTTGGAATGTCTAATGGAGGAATATCTGTTCATTTTACACTTCCCTCCACCTTGGTTACAGCTTCCCAACAACTGTCCAAGCCGCTGAAAAGTCCTGTTCAAAAATGATATCAGGAACATTAAGGAAGCCTCTCCTGAATTTCTCAAAGCAAAATGAAGCTGACAAACTGATAAGGTCACAAGGGAGGACGCAAAATTTTATCTACTGAAACCAAATCTGCAAAACATTATAATAATTACTCCCAAACTGGAATGGGCATATGGAGCTGCTGTGTATCTGATAGGCCTCAGATATGGGTGTATTTCCAAGTTAGGCAACTCCCTGATTAGCAAGAAATGCTGTGTGGCTATTCTAAATTGAACTCTTATAGCTCACCTAGCAAGTACAACTACTGGTCGATCCAAATCTCTAAGCCATCTGCAAATAAGTAACCAGCTGCCCACACTTCTCACAGCTACGGCTGTTCCTCTGCATGCAACGGCAACAGACGTCAAATGAAACATGGCTAAGAAGAGACTGGGTTTTAAAGGGTTTGGGTGGTCAAGCCTTTCTCGAATGGAAGTGGAACAGTGCTCACTGGAAGCTGAGAGACACCTTTCCAATGCAGACATGCCTGATAGCCCAGAAAGTAGAAGCCAATTTGCAAGTAAGAGATTAAAGGAGTTACCATATCAGCCTTACACTCAGCCTCCCTGCTTTCATTACTACCAGTCTATTGCTTTTCACATGCACACTAGCTCCTGTTTTGCAGGCTAATCCACAACAGATTTGGCCAGTCAGAGCCAAAGACAACAGCTTTGTGCTAAAGTTAGCAGAGTTATCTTTGCATTAGTGAAAAATATTTCTTGTCTATGGACACAAAATTAATTGTCCAGAAAAGATCAACAGCAATTATTGTGCTGACTCAACACAGTATTGGCTGAGAACTAAGAACAGATTCTACATCTCAAATGCAAAAGATAATCAACAGAAAATATTCTATACTAAAAATTCAGTGTGTGCTTTGTTATTTTTCAAAGTCTAATAGCAGAGAGATCATTATAGAAATTAGTTAGTGGGAACGAAGCCCTTAATTATTGGAGAAAGAAGTGAAAGGTCATATATACTTAGAAACCAGAAAATATAAATTCTCTGAAAATTATAACCAACCATTAGAAATCATAAATTCAGAAAAAAAAGTTATACAGTCATAATTTTCTCTTAAAAATAGGCTATCGACTCTCACTACTTGCATCCCAGTAAGTT
>JANRGW010009253.1:0-19064 GCA_024733675.1 Psilopsiagon aymara | reverse complement strand
TAACAGAAATAAAGGGGGGGGGGGGGGGGGGGAAGACTGTCTGAGCCTTAGATGGATAAAGACAATGTCTTTAGAGGGAAAAAATCCAATCCCAAACATAGAAAAATCAAATCTTCCTACGTGGTTTCTTAAGCAGCAGCTAGCAGACCAGGGGAGATAACGACCCATGAATTCCCTGAAGAATCAATACGCACTAGAGGATCCTGACTGCTTTAGATGTAGCTCATTGCTCTCCCATACAGTTAAGCTGTTTGGTACCTTGCTTTCATTCACCTATGGATCCACTTGGGCAATGTACTGTGAGCAATACAATTCTCCATACTCAAACACCAAGCAACATGCAAAAATGCTATAGGCAACTAGAAAACATACAACTGCAAACCTGAGCACAAGGTGACCAAGATCCTCATGATCTATGATTCTATCTCAGGGAATGTTCTCACCACCTGTAAAGGCAGCAAGGAAGGACAAGAACAAATAGCAATGAGAAAACAGTAAGATTTCAAAGTCCAGGACAGTGGGTACCAGTGAGAAATGGGAGTTAGTGCAGAACTGAAATGGAGATTTTTAGATTTGTCAAGTAAGTTTCAGAGTCTCAAAAAGGGAGAATGTCTCCCCACTTACAATGCCATAGGGGTCATGAGCTATTTCCATGTCTATTATTTTCCCATCAACATGAACTTATCTCTCCAGGATTCAGGTTCATTTATGTGACTTTCATCTAATGTCTATTTTAGCCATTATTATTATTACTATTATTTCATCCCCACCCACACCACCTTTGCTGCTCTGGGTTGATATTCCCATGTGCTGGCATTAAACATTTAAATAGAAGTTTTGGAAGAGAAAGGCTTTCAACCTCTTTTATGATCTGAGACAGATGCTCCAGAAAATGCTTGTTTTGTGGAGGCTTACAGGCAGCTCTCTGCATTTGATGGCTATCTTCAGACACAAAACCAGAAGTGGCTCAGACCACGGTTTTTTGCAAGTGCCTTTTCTTGCAGCTTCCTCTTCTATGAGCAACAGTCACAAAGAATAATAAACTGACATTGGTTCATCACTGTCACACAGCTCTTTTTAGGTGCGAAGGGACATGCTATCTAGAGATCCAGTCGTGAAAAGGTGATGCTTCAGGCCATAGGATTTACATCTGCCCACTGTGCAGGACTTCTGCAGAGCTTCTGCCAGAGCTACTTTGACAGTTTCCAAATGTGGAAAAGAAATGAGTGGTAATTCCAGAAGGGAACAGTCCCTAAACCCATAAAGAACTACCATGATCACTTTCTGTAACCTTCCTTACACACATACTAGCACAATTTTCCCAGGGGACGGGGTAATTTTTCCAAGGTGTGACTTGTAGAGAGCTATCCAAGCCCATTCAAATAACATTAAGTTATGGGCAACCATTTAGGAAATTGCATCTTACTACAAGCCTGAATTTGTCTCACTTCCATTGACAGCTACTGATCCTTGATATGTCTTTGCCTATGAGGGCAATCTTCATCTCATACCAAGTATCACTCCCATGTGTATCTACACATAGTGCTAAAGTCATATCTAGTCTGCTGGTAAGGATATATACACACACAGCAGAAGTAAAAGACCTTATAGCTTAAGGACTGCACAACAGGAAGACAGAAAGCTGTTGGCACACTAGCGTAAGGAAATGAAATCCAGCATTGCAAACCCAAGTTCAATTTCTTTAAACAATGCCTGTAATCAAATGCATGCATTGATTCCTGAAGAAGTGCAACATTTGAGTGGGGGAGAAGTCAGATCTGTGCTCTTGAGAGGAAGCAGCGTCTAAAGCAGGTGGAAGCTGATTAAAATATAATATATCATAAAAAAAGGGAAGAGAAACCAAACTGTTTTTGAGATGTCTCTGAAATTTCTGAGACATTAAATATTTACTAAAATAAAATCTTCCTTCAAACTCAGAACTGTAAGATCTTTTCTGGACAGCAAAAACAACTTTCCAAAATAGTTTGTTCTTGAAAATCCATTTAACTTCTAAAGAAAAAGAGTTTGACGGAAAAACTCTGTCAGCTTTTCTAGCACACAGCAGCAAAACTTAATCTTCATCTGCAAAAGGATGAAAGAGTAGGATCTGCCCCTTGCATAATGGGGACCATCATTTGGTCCTTTAAGAATTTGTGAAAAAGACTTAAGAGGGGTCAGTACAAAGCCATTCCATGCATAGCAAGTGGCTATGCCTGATTGGCAGTCTTCTGTTCATCAAAAGCACTGCCACTCTTCCTGATTGCTGGTGCCACACTCCTACAAGCTGACCCTGAGCAGCAGGCAGCAGATGCTCTTTAAACCCAGAGTCAGCTGCAAAGGAAAAGAAAGGAACCAGAAGAGCATAAACCTGCTCTTCTTCCCTTTACAGTCAACTTTGTATGTGAAGTTATCTGGCTACTTTTGTCAACCTGTTAAGGGGTGGGAAGAAAGGAAAAAAACCCCAAACAGCTAGAAGAGATGAAAAATAGGTGCAGGGCACATAATAAGAGAAGTGAAGATGACAAAAAAAAAAAAAAAAAAGTAGGTAAGAAGACCAAAGAAAGATTTATTGGAAGTGTGGACAGTAAAGAAATACACACACACACACTTCCCACCCTCACAGCCCCCAAAAAGAAAGAGAGAGAAAAAAAACAACTAGAAAATTAACAGGATAGAGGATTGAAGGAAAAGTAAAGCAAGAGAAAGACATCAAAGGCAGTATTATAACTAGTCATAAGCAGTTTAACTCAGACAGCTCCTTGTTTCCCAGCATAAGAAGTCCTGATACAGTATATACTAAAGGTATGAATTTGATAGACAAACAGATGGTACTTCACATGGACATATAAAGAGCGATAAGAGACCAGGCACAGAGATTAAACAATCTTGCAAAAGCTGCCTCACTCAGGAAACACGATACTGGGAGGTAGAACTAGGAGACAGTGAGCATATACTAAAAGCTTAAAAAGGCATAAGAGGGGCAAGCATATTCTGTACAAGAAGCAATCGCGAATGAGACTGCAGCATCAGACTGTTCTGTTTTAAAGACTCTTTTTGGAGTCAAACACAGACATGCCCCAGAAACGTGGCCAAAGATTTTAAGATTCTCTAATACAGAGACTTTTTGAAAGGGCAAAGGAAAAGCAGAAATGTATTTCTGTCTCCTAACAGAAAACACTGAAATGGAAAAGGACGAAGAATACTAACATGTCGGCTAACATCAGAGGATGTAAAACCAGACAGATCTTTATCAGATACTGATACAGAACTCTTGCTTACTTGGAAAATCAAGAAATCTTTCGGAGTGAAACTTGTTACACACCCACATCTTTGATCATGAAGAACTGGAATTGCTCTGCTAGTATGACAGCAACAACTAAATTCAAAAGCTTCCCAAGTGCTCCACAAATCAATTTAAGCAGAACAATAAATCTGTACATCTTACTGTACTGAATCTGAACCCATCAAACGCACAACACATACTCAACTAACACTGATACATTTTACAGTAATCTTAAGACTAGACATATGTGTTAACTAAAGATGAATCTACCTACTAGGCTCTTGAGTTCATTCTTAGTGCTGCCGTGCAATGTCAGACACATTCAACACAGTACCACAGTGACGGTGCTAGATATGAATCCTTTGACAAGGACTGCAAGATCAAGCAACAAACAGAAGGGCACAGTTTAACGATGTGTGATTTACAAAGGTGGAAGCCAAAGTCTAATGTGATGCATAACTCTCTTTAAAATACTATGGAATACAAATTCATTTTAAAAAGCTGTATCTCATTAAGTGTGTAGCACAAGGGAGCACTTGCCAACTCAACCTATTCCATGCATCCCTGGAGGAACTACATTTCTGTGCAGATATAAAACGCTTCTATCTGTGTTCAAGAAGTATACAAGACATACTCAAGCTAGGAATCTCTATTATAGGGAGTTATGTGGCTGTAATTTAAGTTTCTGTGTTTTAGGAACTAAAAATATAAATATTTTTTTCCTCCAATTTGTCTCAAACTGAAAATAAGGTTAATATAAATGGGCTACCTTTTCAATTTACAGCAGGCACTATTACATGCATAAACACAGTTAAACACATCAGATTTGAAATGGAAAAGCTGACAGACCCTTAGGTCTGCAGTATAATTGAGTATCACTATGATTATACTGTCAGAAGCAAATGAACAGGCACTTCACTTTATTGATGTCATTTGTAAGTCACTCTTGAGAAGGAAAATGAAATGAACAATTATTTGAAAAGCCTATTATATCTTTAAGTAGCAAAGAATCAAAAGATGCCAGCATTTCATGTTTCAAAGTAGAGCAGCAATAAAACAGGTTAATCTTTTCATCATCTCCTTTAGTTCTACTCAGTTGAGTTTTCTAAGGTTTATCTCAAGTAAGTTATTGAAGAAGAGCCAAAAAATAAATAATGCCCTTGTTAAGCCTGTCTTGTAAAGCACAGCTGCATAATATTGCTGTTTTGTAAGCATACCAGTCTTTACAACCTTTCTCCATCTACTAGAACTGGTGAAAGAAGAGGTGCTTCCACTCATCCATTTCTGAACTGAAAACCACACTGTTTCCACCAGGGTGGTACAGTACTTAAATGAGTAATTTTCAATCTATCCTGGCTGGAGGACTGTTTTACAAAATACACTGAAGAACACTAACCCTATTATTGATGAGCCCCAATTCACAGCAAATTCATTAGCAAAGTTGTAGGTTTATGAAGCCTGGCATCCACTAACATGGGCAATGGGTCAGAGAGTAGATATAAAGCTGGCACTTTTAATACAGTAAATTTTAAAACTGGAGGTTTCACTTAAGTGATCTGGGGTTTCTCCTCCGGGTAACAGAAAGAATCATTCTTAACAGAATTACCTTCTGAGATACTACATCTAAACACATTCATGAACAAGCAAGATACCCTGGGTGCCCTTGACCCTGCTCATCCACATTCAGGACTTGGTCAAACTGTGCAGTAGCTGACCTGTGGCCTATCTATCTAGATTCCTTTTCAAGAGAAATCAAAACACTACGAAGTGAGAAGAGAGCTGGGCACAAATGAAGTCCTGGGCCACATCCCACTATGGAATCAAGACCCAGCTGAGTTAAGTCTGTTTGGACATAGCCAGTTACAAAATATTTTGCCTCTTTGCAATTGCTATATACTCCCCTAAACCATGTGGTACAATGGATATAGTTGGTTTTAAACCTTACCATTAGCAGTTATGCCTCTGCCAAGATGACTTTGTGGAAGTACTGAGAATGAAATATTATCACAAGATAGATTATTACTATTTAATATCCTCCTTCTTTGCATATCTTTTCCCTCAGCACCATTCTGCCGATCAAACAGACTGCATTTGGTTCTGAAGCACCCCAAGATTCTTTCCTTTGCAAGATGCTAAGCAAAAAGCACTGTGGCAGCAGTAGGTGGTAACATTGCAGGCAGCAGTCCTGCATTAGTAAGGTGACAGATTACATGGACTACTCAGACTTTTCCATATCTGATTTCTATGAGTCAATGATTGTATTGTTTGTGACTGGTACCTAAATGCAACTGAAAGGGCAGAAGTGAGAGTTGTCTTGAAATGAATACTGTGTCTGTGCAGGTTAGCTATGCAGAAGTTATTGGGAAGTGGAGAAGTCGTTGGGATATCCCTTCATAAGGATCTAACTCTTAATCAACCTGGCTCGTGGTGTAAGGAAGCAGAGGTTACTTGAAACTCAGTCATCTCACATGACAATGCGCTATGAGCTCCATCAAACAAGTACAGCAAAATAATGGATTCTTTTAGTCCTTCACTTACATGAGAAAGTAGAAAATGTCCTTGTCTCTTACCAGGAAAAGAGACCCTTAAAGTGCCAATGCTGAACTAACTGTAGGCTTCTCTCTCCTTCTGCTGAAAATGTTCCTGTGTTTTGTGATGTATCATGGAGGGGGGCAGCACGGAAATGTACCTGCATTAATTAGTGAGCTATCATGGACAAAGACTGCCACAGTATTCTAATAACCCAAGCTAACATAGATCATTTTAAAGCCAAAGTACCAATGGGATTAGAACAAACCCTCACTTTCTCACAGGCAAGCCACTCTCATAAGGACAGCATACCAAAAGGAAGTGATCCAGATCAACACAGCAGTTAGAATCCATGCTGATACAGATTTGTTTCTGAGGATTTTCTTGTTGCTGTGTCACTTCTTACTGGAGAGATCTGAAGACAGCACTTTTATCAATATCACTGCAAATAAATGCTGCAGAAAAGACATGCAGAAATATAACTGCTTTTGCAATGGGTAAGTTTGGAGGATCAATGCAATCTTTAATGAATCAATACTTCACCACTTCATGGGGAAAGCCGTACCTTAGGACTTGATCCAAATCTCAGTGGACTCACTGTCTTTCCACTGGCTGCAATGAGCTCTTGAAGGAGATACATAAGCCAGCCATGAGGGCGAAAGAAGACAAGAGACTCAACAGGGCAAAAAGCATTTCACCTAGTGACAAACCTCAGTGCCCCAGTGCTGAAGTGGCTGCCGCAAGTAGCACCAGAGATCAAGATTATTTTGTTGCTCTAGTCCTTGCTAGGTCAAATTCAACCCCCTTAATTCAGTTAAAGCTAAACCAGTGACCTAACATCACAAAGTCCCCCCAGCACTTCTCACTGAACACCTCTGTAGTAGAGAAGTCTAGCACTGAGCCACTGCAGAACCAGTAGGTAGAAGTGTGTCTCACTGGCAAACACAGCTGGACAGCTTTGTTGTCACTACTGCTGGCTCTAGCCGGTCATATAAATCCTTGATTTTGACAGAGAACCAGATTTTTTCAAAACTACTGAAAGCCACCCACGATGGATCCAGGAGCTCCTCCAAGATCCTAAGGATAGCAGCACACACCAGCCATACCTCAATTTCATAATGGATAAGGCTCAGAGATGCACAAATCTCCACCTCCTTCCCCCACTGAGGTGGTTTCTATTAGGAATGAATCGTGGGTGCCTGGAACAGAAAATTATTATGGCAGGCCCTGGAAGCCTGAAATCTCCAACCCTTGATTAATTCATGCTTATCCATATGTAAATATTGTCAGCAGATTTTCTTCATTAGAATACAACAAAAGTTTAGGGAAACAATTGTTTTAGTAAAGGAGCTACAGTACTGAATTATGTCTGTAAAGAGAAAAATCTTCAATTCCAGTGTTTAATTTGCACATCAGTGCAACACTACAGGGGAGCCCCTAGCCAAAACTACCAACACATCTTAAAATATGTCAAAGGCAAGACTAGTCATTGATCATGGAACAGAAATCTGAGTGCAAGGGAAGAAACTTATTGAACTGAACATGCACAGATCAAGGCTAGCCAAATTCACAGCATGTGTGCAGGGACACACCTGGTTTTGGAGTGGGATGCCATGCCCTCCTGCAACCTGGCACACACATGCAGCACCTGAGGGCCAAAGAGGGAGGGACGAAGTCGGGTTATCTCAGACCCCATATGAGATTCATGTCTCAAAGATGCAGTTGACAGTTGCTGCCAGTGAGTACAAGCCATTACAAAAAATGAGGCATCTGCCTCTCGTTGAAAATGGGCTGTCATACATGCAGCATGTGACTTAGAATCTGCGATGGCATGCACTGGAAAAGCAGAATACAGAGAGTGCAGAACTGCCTGACTCACAGATGCTTCTGGTGCAAAATACTCAGGGTGCAATTTAATTCACATAATAATCATAAAATTATGGAATTATAGAATCAACAAGGTTAGAAAGGACCTTTAAGATTATCAAGTCCAACCATTACCCCAGGACTGCCAAGACCACCACTAAACCATATCACTGGGGGATCATATCCATTCTGTGAGATATTCTGGAGTACTCCAGAATATTTAAACTGTACTGAATACTAAAGATTTGATTTTTACCCACATAGGAATCATGTGTACAGTCACAGTTAACATCCTTCCCTAGTCTCAAGCACCTGACGGGTGCCCAAATTAGAAGGGGTCCCCTCAAATCAGAACTGGAGAGTGGGAAGTTCTCACCTTTAATCACCTTCTGGAAGGCTCCATTACTGTATCTATTCAGAGCTCAGAGGAAGTGTTAGGACGTGCTACAACAGGTAATAAAAATACTTCCAATTAATACTAAGTTATTAAATGTACACACAGTAGTTAGAGCCTTTTCAAATGTAAATAACAGCTAATTTGTTCTGAATAAGAACAAATGCCAGACAGAAACCCTAGCCAACACCATGGATTATTCTTGTAGAGAAAAAACAACCCCAACATCCTCTATATTATTAGACTACTTTTCTACTAGCGAAGTTGATTTAGGAAAAATAAAAAGCATCTGGAACAGAAATTCTAGATGCTTTTATTCCTTCTCTGGTTAAACCCTGTTTAGTTAAAAAGCAAACTTGGACTCACAGCTCCTAGACTTCAAGCCAATAAAAATAAAGTTGCCGGCTTGCAAAGGCTGTAGCAGCTGATGCAAAAGCAAAGTGTGCCCTAGCACGAGAACCACAGACCTCTGCATTCCCTGTTAGCACAGATGTCACAACTCTACCTCACTTCTGGATGTGCAAGCAGTGACCTAAGCACAAGCTCCCTGAAAGCAAAGGCTTTAAAAACGGTGACTGAACTGGTTCAAATTGTATGCTTTGTCTGCTTCATTATAAATAAATCCTGGAAAGTTGTACTTGAGTATTTCAACCACAAGCTTTGATATAATACCACCCTGGCTCTGCTTAGGGGTGTTGCAGGGGCAGGGAGGTCTACCAACCCTCCTTCAAATTCAAGAATGGTATCCTGCTACAGCTACGAATAGATTTTGAAATCAGCAGGCATCACATTAGCAAAGGGTCACTGGCATGCATTGTAGCAGACAACAGGAAATACAATTAAACACACAGCTGTGAGGTAAGATTTTTGGCAAGAGAAAGAGAGCTTTGGGAAGAAAGTGTCAAGGGCAAAAATAAGAGTAGCGCAGTAACGTGGTCAAGAAGGGGAATGGATGGGTAGAGATGAAGAAATGGGGGTGTGAGAACAGCAGAAAAAGAAAGATAAAACGTCAGCAAGAGAAGGCAAAGCATACAGAGGAGAAGAATGTATAGAAGGAAAAACATCTCTCTTCGGAGTAATAGTTCTTTAGCAAGGGCAGGAGCCATACTGTTATGCAACAGGATACACTGTTTTCTCTATAGAAAGAGTTTATTTAAGCTTATATGAAATCTCAAAAAAAAAAAAAAAAAAAAAAAGCTGTGGGAGGAAAAGCGAAAGAGAGAGAGTAACATCATATTTCTTTCAACTTTTAAATTGCTTTTTAGGTCATATTTCACCCTTCCCTCTCATCCCCCAAGTATTTTCCAGGATGGAATTTTCTTCTTCCCACTCCAGGATTTGGCGTGGGCAGAGCACTGCATATGCTGCTGAACTCAGAACCAAGAAACTGATTCATTCTTCCCTTGAATCTTGTGCTGTGCTATCGTTCAGACTGGGACCAAGCAAACGTCAAAGGCTGCAAGTCAGAAAGATAATTTTACACAGCTTGTATATTCACTCTGTCCCTGCATAACAATGGATGAGTAAATATAAATCCAGTCTAATCCCTGCTAGTTTGTCAAATATTTGTTTATGAATAATTATTCCTCCTCTTGTTCCAGCAGACCTATGCTCTAAAATTCCTCTGAGTTTCGACCATAGCAGAGGGTGGGTTTTTCCCGAAGGTTTCTCAACTCCACAGAACAAAAATCCTTAAACGGAAGACAACCTCACACAATCAACCAGCAAAGCCCTTCAGTCTCACCGACTGTGTTCAACAAGTCTGGATGATTTTCTGCAAGTTTCCTTCCATTTCAGCCTCTGGTACTGTACGATCACACTGCTGGGTATCAATTCAGTACTCAAAAAGGATTCTCAGAATAAGCTATGAGGAGTCATATGACATAAAAGAAGCTGCCCCCAACATAAGTGACAGAGTGTTTAGTATTTTCAAAAGCTGAGGCCACTTTAGTAAGAAAGATTCCCTGCTTACTTCATTTTAGACTTTAAAACAAACAAAAGCACCAACATTTTAAAAGGTTACACATATTTTGTACTCCCACTGTTTCTTAATAAAACACCATTTGTGTGGGAAAACAGCTTACTTCAGAAACAGGCAAGCCATTAATTGATCCAACATGTTGGCAGTTCTAGAGAAACTCACTATGATGAGAACAAGCAATGCATCTTAACTTTTGAAACAGACTGAGCTTTACTTTAAGGGTACGTAAGTACGCCAAGCTCCTACTACTTTATACTACTTAGTATATAATCTGTGATACTTAAAAGTACCAAGAAGTATAATCGGAACAGCTACTAAACCATGTGTGGGTTATAAAGCAGAGTTTTAAGAAGCTCAAGAGGTTATGAGTTGCTTGTCTCACAAAACCATTGGAAAATACTAAAAAATACCATTTTTCCACCAAACCAACCAGAGAGGCATGGCTTTGCCCAAATAAATGGTTAATCTCTTAAAGAGGCTGCACACAAGAGGCTCCAGAAGCACTTCTTTTGCATCAGCAGTATTACAGCACTATAGTTAGGCAACAAATGGTTTTTCAGCACATTCACCCTAGCTGGTTTATTGTGGAAATTCAAAATGTCATTAGAATAACATCCTGTTTTGAAGCTTTTCTGTTTCAATTTACCCCTAACTCTGCTAAGATTCAACTAGCATGAAACAGCTGGGCATGATAAGTTACTGGATGCAAACCAAACACAGATTTCACAATAGGTGTCATTTTAGCCTCCGTGGCATAGGCTGCTGGTATAAAAGACCAGCGACCCACGGCAGAAAACACCATTCCTAAGTACAAATCTGGTGATCTGTTTTTAAAACAGCATTATTTCAGATGAAATGCTGTTACAAAACCAGGGGGATTTTTTGGTGGGCACAACCCGAGGTTTGGGTTGTTTCTGATGGTGGGTCTCTGCTTGGCTCCAGTTGATGAGTGCATGTTGGGACTCAAACACTAACTCCAACAGAGCATTCACCTGGGAGACTGAACTCCCTCCATATGCCCCCCAACAAGCTCAGTGCCGGACAAAATACCTCGTGTTCTCACCAAATCAGATACCTGGCATCCCTACTCCATCCCACAGCTTTAACACTATCACAGGGAGGACAGTGGACACCGCGTTCCCTGCTCTACTGCACATCCTGATAAGCCTGCACCATAAACACTACACTTCTCTTCTGAAGGTCTCAATCTGAATCACACCTGATCGCACGCAGCACCTGCCTGAGGAAGATGCTCAGGACACCACAAAACATCGGTGCCCCACAGTGGGCTCAGGGTCCCATCCATTCCTTCGACTAAATCAAAACTTTACATCTCCTAAACTTTTCACCCCTGGTGCACCAGCGTGTACTGCTTCCAGCAGCACATCCATCCTTTGCCATGGCAGCATGGAGAGCTGCTCCACGGCCCCCGGGATGGGCACCCACTGCCCAGCGAGGCCCATAGCCTGTCCTGCTCCCTGCCAGGAGGTGTGAGAACACATTCTCCCCACCAGCTCGATCCCATGGGGCAGCAGAGCAGGCTGCACATGCAGTATAACAGGGCCCGCTTGCCCACGCAGCCCAGACCTCGGGGTGCACGCACGGAGCACATGCAGGGTGCCGGGGCTCACCTGCATGGGGCATGGTGATGGTCTCGTTGGCGTTGCTAGAACCCACGTTGTAGATGACCACAGCGGAGGCGTTCTGGGCGGCGGCGTGGCGGATCTTGTCCTTGTAGGTGCAGTTGCCCACGGGGATGAGGGCCACCCAGCTCTTACCCGGCGCCGGGGCGTTAAAGCGGGTGCCGGGGTCACACGCGTAGCGGTCCGCGGGCGAGGCGGAGAGGGCCACCTGCCCGCGGGCGTCCTGCTTGGGCGACTGCTCGCCGTAGCGCCCGCACTCGCTCTTCTCGCTGCGGAGCTCGGCGCTGCCGGCCGCCGGGTCGGCGTAGGTGATGTTGACGAAGGCCGTGTACCACTCCTCCTTCTCGGCCACGGTGAAGTCCAGGCACAGCAGATGCACGAAACAAAAGGACAGCAGCCATGTTGAGAGAGCCAGGCTGCGGCACGCTTGGATCACAGACATTGCCATCTTCATCTGACGGACCCCCCCAAACCAACCCAGCCCGGCCCAGCCCGCCCCGCCGGGCTTGAAGGTCACCTCCGCCCGCCCGCCTCTCCGGAGCCACTTTCCGCGCCGGCTGAAGAGCAGCGGCGCCTCCATCCCCGGGAAGGTGCCTGTGTCCAGCCGGTGCGGGGCTCCCGCAGGTCGCAGCTGAGCCCATCTGAAAGCAGCTCCCCCCTCCCTCACCCCTTACGAAGGCGGGGACGGCCCCCAGGGTCTCTCCGCTGCTCGCGGGCGGGCCGGGCGCCCCGCTGCCGGTTCGCTGCGAGCCCAGGGGCAGCCGGGCGGCGGGGACGCAGCATGCAGCGGTGAGGGCGGCGGTGGTGCCCGCGGGGAAGGGGCTGCAGCGGCGGCGGGCAGCCGCGTCCCGCTGGGACTCGCCTGACGGGGCCGCCCGCTCCGGACGGGAGAAGCGCCGCGACCCTTCGCCTCCACTCGCCTCTTTATGGTGAGTTTCAGCTGGGGCCTGGCGGGGGGTTCGGAGCCGCTCGGTGAGGGGCACCGGGCAGGTGCACAGCGGCGGGAGCTGCGCCCGGCCGCGCTCCGCCCTGTCCTGCCCGGCCGGCAGCCGCGCCCGAAGAGCCCGATCGCCACGGCCGGAAAGTTTCATGGCGGAGGCTTGCGCTTCCGCGGGGCGTCCGCCGACCGGGGAGGGGCTCTCAGGGACCGGGCGCTGCGGTGACAGTCAGGGACGAGGACGCGCGGCGCTGGTTGAGGGGCTGGAGCGGTCATCCTCGTGCATCGGGGCGGGCTGAGCGTCCTCCCTCGGAGAAGGGTGCTGCCGGGAGAAAACGCTGGCACGGAGGTGGCCCGCGAAAGACAAGAAGAAAAATGGCCAGTTGGGTTTCAGCTGAGTTACTGGTTAAAAGAGTGCAGGTGCTTAGCTGCTGGGGAACTACTGGACTGTAAGTCGTCAACATTTACTTGTTTTAAAGGTGACATCGTGTCATTTTCTCCTATCATTTTCTGTCAGGGAAAAAGGTGTCAGTGTTGGCAATATACGTGTTCACCACAGGTGAAGCCACGCGAAAACGTATAGGCAGTTTCACCTAGTGCAGCTCCTCAGCTGAGGCACGGTTTGGCAGTGCAGAGGGGCACACGTTCTGCCTTTCCAAAATCTCTGATGTGGCTGTTGGATGTTGTGCTGCCAACTCAACGTGGCAGCAGATGGTGAAACAAATGTGGTCTGAAGTTTGACTCTGGAGTGATTCACAGCAGTGAAGTGTGAAAGATCTTGTCCAAATCTGCAGCTTTTGTTTATCTGCTCTCTGAATTTCAAATGTGGCAGAGTATGTTAGGTTCTGAAGGGGTTCAGTGATGACTGCTTCTTCACTTTCAATAAAATTCAGCTTATTTAAGGTGATTTAGATCATAAAATACAGCAGACACTGACAATAGTGTCCCAAGAATGTCAAGTCCCTTGCTTCAGTTCTCACTTCAGGCTTGATGATACTTCAGAGAGGAAGGATACTGTATGTTTTATTTGTCATTGAGCAGTGTGAAAACAATTGTATGTGTGGGCTGTAAAAGTAGAAGCAAGATTTTTTCGCTCTGTGGTAGAGACTGATGGTTGTGAATGTCCTGCAATCTAAACTGGCATGAGTTAGGTCTCATAATCAAATAATGATTTTTTAAAGACCAAATAGTTGCAGCTGCTTGAGAAAATATATAGTGGGAAGAGTGGCAGGTGTGTGTGTGTGTGTGAATTTTCAATGTGTATCTCAGTAGATCATTTAGTTTTTAGAAAAGTATTTGCTATCCCATGCTCCAGTTATCAGGATTATAGTAGCAATTTAGAAAGGCTCAAACTATGATGTCTTGAATTTATTTTTATTTTCCTTTACTTGAGTGATTTTGTGCTACAGAGTTTTTGGGGAACTGTTTTTGTGTAGCATTTCTGATTATAGTCCAGCTATAGTACCTGTCTCATGCAGGCTTTAAAGGCTTGGCTACCCAAGTTTCATTTACAATTTATTCTTCTCATGAATACACTAGACAAAGGGTTTGGCATTTCCTGAGATGAAGTCTGTGTTTATAGTGTCAAGACTATATTTCTTTTTTTCTATTAGTGTGTAACTGACTATCAGTAATATAGCTGGCAAATGCAATGAATAAAATGCACAGTACGTTGATGATTTTTATGGTTCTTGTAATTGAAGTGCTTGGTGTCCTTGACGTGATGAGGATGCTTTTCTGGCTTTCACGAAAGGGTATCTTAAATGACAGAAATACTGGCAGAAGTAAAGTGTTGAGGAGGAGAGTGGGATTGTTAATTCCTGGATGCGTAATGTGATATATTTCTAGTACAGAATATAAGTGCACATGTATAATTACAAGGTCCAATTTCCAGCACTGTGAATTATTATACTGTTGCCTACACACTCTACGCATATGTAATCCCTTACTAACCTGCAGGGCTGTTTTGCTGCAAAGGAGGAAGGATGTGATGTTCTCAGGCTATGCTGCTGGTCCTGGTGGGTTTTGAAGCTTATTCTCTCTTCTCAAGATGTATACCTCCACAAAGCCCCTTTGAAGTTAAACATGGAAGAGCAGGGCCAAAGGGCACTCAGCCACTCCTGTAGTCAGTCTTTCTGCCCAGGGCAGGATCAGCTCATATCTGTGTCATCTATGATGGATGGTTGGGTACTTTTTTTGTTCACCTTCTCCTCTTACTTTTCTTTCTCCTTTTGGTTTTTTTTTTTTTTTTTTTTTTCCCTTCATCACTTTTTTTTTTATTTTTATTTTTTTTTATTTTAGTATATGTTTTTAATTCTTTTTAAAGAATCTTGTCCCATTCCCTAGAGTCTCTCCCTCTGGTAGACCAAGTCAGTCTCTCTCCAGTATTTTGTATTGACCTCTGGGGGACCTACAGCTTCCCTGCCAGCATGATGTACATGCTGGCTTTACCAGGTGTTGCCTTGTTTTTAGGAGGGATTTGATGGAAATAGTATCCTTGGTCTCACTTTGTGCAGACAGGCAAGCTTTGTTGAAGAGCTGTACAGTATTCACTTGCACTGGGTAAAGTTGAGCTAGCTGGAAACGCAGGACCAACAAGACCAGTGGCTGAGTTAAATAATTCAACATTTTAATTTATCATGCTGTAGTTTTGAAATGGCATTATCTGATCTATAAATGTAATCATAAGCATTATGTACTGTAAAGATAGAACTCCTAGTACTGGCCATAAGAAGAAATGTTATTTTCGGTCATGGAAGGCATGGCTATGTTAAGCATACAGTTGTTTCAAAGTTGTATTAGTCTGAAAGGGATGAATCTTCTGTAATTAAGATTAATATGTAAAGCTACAGCTTGAGAGGAATATAGTAGCTGGAAAATGTGGAGGTTTTTAACTGTGTCTATTTTGTGCATCTGTCAGAACTCTCTCTGGGAGAGGCTGGGGATGTTGTTGGCTCATGCATCTTCATAAAAGTAGCATGTGAATAAAGCTGAGGAGTTAGGGAACAAGTGAATGGGCAGGGCTTAAAAAAGTAGCCCACAGAATATGAGGTGGTCTGACTGTTTATGGTCTTGACTGTGAGGATGTCTCAATTGCCATCTGTAGCAGCCCTTCTTGAAGTGGTTGTGCAGAAATTGAGCTGTAATATTTCCTGAGAGCAGAAAGCTTCTGTCTCTGAGGTCCTTTACCAAGTCAGTAATGAGAAGACATTTTTTTATTCTCGCTCTTTGTTTTTAATTCTTTGCTTAGTTGCACATTTTATGAGTAGTAGTTCAATCCTTTTAATTAAATAATTGATTTTTTCAGTGCCCATAATAATTTTGCAGTGGAAATCCTCTCAGAACATTACATTGTGTATTCTTGAATATATTATCAGTGCATACTGGGTTTTATCACCTATTCTGAATGTATGCTTTTCTGATTGAACGGGAAACTGCTTGTGAAGTTCTCTATCAGTATTTATTATACTTTCCTTTCGTAACTGTATTATTTTGCTGAAATTTAATGTGCCAGAAATACAACTTAAGTGCAAATCAGATAATTTTGTATGTGTCCTTTGAGTTAATGCTCTGGAAAATGAATGAAAACTGAAAAGAAATTTTACCTGACACGGGAGAACACTTTCGGGCTGCTGTGTTGACCAGTGGTGTGTTACAGCAGTACAAAAGCATGTGTGACTTTCTGAAGAGCACAAAGAAGTGGTTGTGTGTGATTGATAATATGGATTGCAGTTAGAAATTGAGCAGTAAGGAATGCCAAAACTATGCTTCCGATATTTTGAAATACTGGTTTTTGCCAGGTAGTTGTAGTTTAATGTATGTTACTCTTCTGCTCCAGATTTTGTATTTGCAAAGAACCTGTCCAGAAACAAGACTATTTACAAGTGGAATTTTTAATGAATATTTAGAAATTCAAGGTAGTTTCTGTTGGCTTTTGTCAAGAGGAAAGAAACTGATGGGTTTTGCAAGTATGTATCTTTCAGCAATTTACAAGTTGCTTGAAGTGTCTAACATGAGGCGCATACCCAAATGTAAAGCTCTGTGGCAGTTTTCTGAAAGCCAGTTAAAAAACCCAGAACATTTTGGAATTTGCGGTTCTAAAATCCTGTTTCCAAGCAGCAAGATGTTATTGCAGCTAATGCCTTGAAAGGAACAAGGTAAGTACACAATTCAGGTGCCTTAGTACCCACCTATGACAGGTGCTTTCGTACCCAGCTATGAAATTTAGTGCCCTTAAATGAAGATAACTGCCTGGAGTGGGAAATGTAGCACAGACTGGGAGTGTCCGTCAGTGGGAGATTGACTACAGTCACTCAGGGGGGGTTTGTAAAACTGACTGAGCAAACCCATATCCATTAAAATAATTGCCTTCTGCTTCAGCCAGAAAAGCGTAAGGGAATGTGGTTACAACAGGTTGAGTTGAACGTCTTGCATTGTGTTAAAGGGCAGACATGCAAAACTAACGTACTTTGAAGATGAATGGCACAATGACTGCAGGGCCAGATGCAGCTTTTTGTCACCAGCATTACAAACACTGTAAATATATATACATTTTCTCAGTTGGTAAAACACTTGATTTCAACCCTCCAGTGTACACCCTTGGCCAAGAAAATTAAGGTTACAAAAGAAGAAGTTATTCCAAAAAAGGAATTACAAGGGTACAGTCTAGTATATATTTCAAGCAATTGCTTTTTTTTTAAGCTTCTCATCTTTAAACAAACAGTAGTGAGAGTTGGAGTAAGTAAATCTCAGCTTTCTGCTGTGTGTTGTAGTTCATTGATCTTGAGTCTGTCACAGTGGTAGTTGTGACTCAGGCTTTTCCTTTTGGGCATTTATTAATCACTTTTCCATTGGATTTTTTTAGAATCTAATAAAGCATGAATACGTGATAGCATACTTATCTTGACACAGACACTCCCAGGATCTTGCTCTTCTGATTGCTGTTCCAAAGGTTTTCTAGGGCTTTTATTGTCTCTGAGTTCAGGTTCTGTATTAGATATGAGCAAATATTATATGATCAGAATAATAAGAAGCTAGCCTGAAAATAAGAAGGTGGAGGCTCCCTTTTTACAAGAAGTCACATGGAAAAGATGAGGGGTGATGGGCACAGTCTCACTCCTGGGAACATTCAGACTGGGCACAAGTGGATAATTTTTTGCACTGAGAACAACTAGCCATTGGAATAATCTCCACAGGGAAGTGATGGATTTGCTTAATGTTGGACACTTGTTAAGATTCACCTGGACAGGACACTGGGCCATCTAGTCTAGGTCATGTTTTGCCAAGAAAGGTTGGACCAGATGATCCTTGACGTCCCTTCTAACCTTGTGTTCTGTGATTCTAGGATATATATTTTTTTTCTTAATAAATTTGTGAAACTTAAACTTGATATAGAAAATCTTAACTGTTTTACAGGTGTGAATATGTGAAAATGTGGGCTGGAAATTTAGGAGAAGCTTTAAATGGGGAAATGCTACTGTTTCAAATTAAAGATTCTAACAGCTAAAGAGACTGTAGAGAAGGTGAAAGAGCACCTGCGTCCAGGTGGAAGAAAATACAGTCATACTGGACAGTTGTGTTAAAAACAATAAGAAAAAAGTTTGCTGTGTGGAAGTCAACACCATCAGTTGACACCAGGAGAGAAAACATTAGCAGGTTTATATGAAAGAGGGTAGCTTTAGTATAGACATTGGGAAGAAGTTCTATCCTATGAGAGTGCTGAGGCACTGGCGCAGGTTTTCCAGAGAAGCTGTGGCTACCCCATCCCTGGCAGTGTTCAAGGCCAGGTTGGCTGGGACTTGGAGACACCTGGTCTAGTGAAAGGTGTTCCTGCTCTTCGCAGGGGGGTTGGAGTTGTGTGATCTTTAATGCCCCTTCCAACGCAAACCAGTCTATGGTTCTATGTACTACCCTGTTGGGAAAGCTCAGTATAGTTATAGTTGGTTTCCTTGAACCTAGGTTGCTCTGTAGTCTGATGTTTTGGTGTTTTATGGCTTTTTTATCTTTCAGATATCTGTAGTTCACACATGAGAAAATACATGTGGAATAAAAAGTCACATGTGTAATGCTATTGTCTAACAAAAACTGACAATCTCCTGTGGAGTTTCTGATTTGGATAGCCAAATGAATATTAGGTCTTTGAGAACCTCAAACAGATATAGAGCCCTGCATCTAAACCCAAAATGTTATGTAATTTTTTTGTTGTCTTGAAAAAAACATCTCTTTTGTATGTTTGTTCATTATGTAAAGGTAGTTGTCTTCCACAAAAGTAGTTTGGCTGATAAATAGGAGTTACTTTTCCTCTGGATAGCCAGTTCCTGAGTTTCTGCTTGTATCTTTTGAATTTGTATTTTGATTTTGTGATTTTAGAGATGAATTTTTGCTTTGTGTTTTATTAAAATTTTCTTTTACATCCATGTCTTCAATTAGTC
>JANRGW010009252.1:0-11770 GCA_024733675.1 Psilopsiagon aymara | reverse complement strand
TGCCCATGGCAGGGGGGTTGGAACTAGATGATCTTAAGGTCCTTTCCAACCCTAACTATTCTATGATTCTATTCTATATCATGAAGACAGAGTTGTGTATAAGTAGCCACCTAACTTTAAGACCGTAAATCTCAGCAAAGAATCAAAACACCTACCCATGAAATAAAGTAGATGGCATACACTGAGTCCTGTGCTGCTACTGTTTCTCACACCAGCGAGTTAAATGTAAGTTTGGGCATCTATGTCTATGTATTATGTCTAAATGGCAGCACTGTGTACCTGAAGATAAGGGACAACAGAGGGATGTAGACCCCTTGCATTACAAGAGGGTGCACTCACTCCTAAGTCAGTATTTGGCAATGGAAGGCAACTTTATCAGCCCAACTGTTGCCAAGTTTTTGAAAATATCAAAAGCCACGGAAAAAGCCACAAGACATAATGCGCGAGTTTATGGGAAGCTCCTCTTAAATGCTCAGGATCATCATGGAAGGAAACATGGACATACTTGTCTGAGGACACAAGTGACAATCAAGAAACTAGTGTCAGGTCATGTGAAGTGCTGAGCCTTTACAGATGCAGAGTTCTTTCTCAGTTCCACGTGTTATCAGCCCCATTTTAAGTTTACTGGGAGTTTCTCAGCAAAATACAGTTTCACTGCAGTTAATTCAAAGCTGAAATACTACCTACTTAACTCCAAATTCAGGGGCTTACAGAGTTGTATGCCCACTGCCAAATGCTTGCTATACCTTGATTACTTTTAACTGTCCTACTGTCTGAACACACTCAACACCAAAAAGTACCTTACTTGCTTCAAGCATTATTCTGGTTAACTACATTAATGGTTGCAAACAAATAAAATATTTACTTTGTACTGCAGCCAAAACAGTATTTCTTTATGTAATCGGAATGATAGGCAAACACTAGAGCACTGGAGACAATAGCAGCAGGTGAGGCTTAGCAAAGTGATGCTCCATCTCACGACACTTCACAGTAAAATACATAGACCCCAAAGAGAAATAAGCCCACTACCACTTAATTTAACTCTACTTCAAAAACATCCTAGACTCACCCAGCAAAGAGATTTCTATTGACAGTTGTATAAGAGGTCATTTATCAGTATCCATTAACCTCTGGATTTACCTGTTCGTCTTCTAAAAGGTCCTTGTATTGATTCATAAGCCACAAGGTGTCACAGTGGCTCAAATGGTAGGATTTTTGTTAGTCTAGACATGCAGGTTGTGGCTTCAGGTTACCTACCAGTGCTAACACCACTCTGTACCAGGAAGTCTGTGCTACACTGCGTATTTAGAAGTGCAGCCCTTTGGATGAAACAAACAGTCAAGGTGTAACTCAGCTGCTTCAGGATGTTCTTGACGGAGGTGTTAAATAATCTTACAGCACCGTCAGAGAACAGATGCACTTGGTGCACTGGCATCTTGACCGATCTTTTTACTTTTCATTATTAACCCTGACAGAGTGTTAAGAGGTACTGAAAAGAGCTGAGCTAATCATTCCCATCAAATAAATTTTATGAATTCCACTTTGCCCTACCTGAAGTTGCTAGGAATTAATAACAATTTATTTAAATGCATTAATTATTCTAATTTAAGAAATAATTTTGTTCTCTTTCATAACAAGCAGTCTGCTGTACACATGTAATATTATGCTAAGACTATATGCTGTGATCGAAACTGTATGCTGTGATTGGCCATATATTGTGTGATACTGTTTTGCATCCATGACTGGATAAGCACAGGTGGAGTTAGGGTTTAAAATGCCAGGGGATTTGAGTGTTTTCACCAATTCTTTCTTAATACATTTTTCTAAAGTAACTGCATGGTAAGCAGCATTGTGTCCCATGGAAGGAATATGTTCATACATCATATTCACTGGGAATATTCATTTTCCCATCGCCACCAATCATTGCCATTAATTCACTTTACATTCATACTCACTGTCAGTCCTCACTGCAAAGTAATCAGAGATTCTTCTCTGGTGTATTTAATTTCTAAGTACCGTGGTTCTATTTGAGAAGTTCTGGAAAAGCAAAAGAGGAAATGCTGTCCCTCAGCTTAGCCCATATAAAATAAGCAACTTCTTTAAAGAATGCCCAACAAACTGAAATTTGCATTCTGTAATTATTTGCAAGAATAAAACTCAATTGATCAAACATTCACAGGAACACATAAAGAGCACGAACATAGCCAAAGCAAATTCGCTGTTAAACTCCAATGAATATACATGGAAATGTTGCATGTAGTATTTGTGGCACTCAGGTAACAAACCTTTACCCAATGTGTTGACTTTTTATGCCCCATAATTCATGCCAACACATTCATTAAAACAGGCCTATGTACATAACAGGGTGCATAGGTGTGGCCTTCAAAGAGTTATTACCATAATTTACAAGTGTGCTGTTCGTAAATACAAGCAGAACTCCAGTCAGTGCAAAATGCCAAGCTTCCCACAAAACATATGGTAATTTTTTGCTCTGTAAAATGAAGAGATGTGCTATACAATATATAACTGCATCACATTATGTCTGAACTTATAATTGCTTGAAATGCTACTTCAGGTCACATCAACAACATTATTACTTAATTACCCTAAGGGTTAACTGATACTCAAGTGGTTAACTCTAGGTAGAAGCGACAGAGCTATTGTATTGCCCTCACCTACTACACCAAGGGTATGATTCCAAACACACATATAGAATACATATGCTGGCAATTTTTTAATATCTTGGTATGGCAAAGAACAAAGGTGGAGAAATGCTGACTGAGTACCAAAAGGAAGGGGAGTCCCTCCTGTAAGATACTGAACAACAAGAATAATTTTAATTTGCTCCAAAGGTAACTTACAGTGGTTCTTTTTCTTTCTAGTCACAGTAACATTACTGTAATGCTGAATGAAGTAACATGGAAACATTTTTGCCACTTAAAGTGCATAAAAGAGTTATGGAAGGTGGTGACACTGATCTGAAAATGCAAGTTACTATCAGTATGTGGGCGACGGAGACTGTTGTAGGCCTTCCTCTACCACCCCCTAACCCATCCATGAGACTTGTTAACAGCATGAAGAAAACATGCCATTCTAGGTGCAAGGCATTTCCTATTCCCTTTTTCCAACTACAAACTACTACCCTGGCTGTACACCTAGTAGCAAAGCAAGTTACATGCCAGCCTTGCCCGTCACAGCCTGAAGGATCTCTAGTCCATTGAAAAGGAGCTGGCTAGGAATGCTGATATTACTGTCCGCCTTACTGGGGGATGAATTATGCTGAGGGTGCTTCAGCTTAAACACTAAAAAAATTTAAAAGTTTCACACTATTTACTTTCCTGTTTTCTGGGCATTTTCCTCTCTTCCTGTGACTGCTGTATTTAAAGGTTTAGATTTTCTTTTTTTTTAATAATGTGGCCATTAATATTTCAGAATCTCTTTGTAACCTGCTCTAGGATAGATAGCAGCTCTTTGATAAAATCTGCTAATGGCTGAGGCAAAACTACACAACTGGAACAAGAATCACAATAAGGTACATGAAATACATTAAATGTGCAATGTACTGGAAGTCATCATTTTCTCAATTTACTACTTTAGAAAAGAACCTAATAAAATATGTAGTTAGAAAAAACAAATGTTTGAACTGCGAAAGTAAAAACAGTCCCCTGTACAGGTGATGTAAGACTGCACATAATGATACTCAAACAGGGACAGTTGTTTTTCCCAGATATTTAGGTTTTGAAGAATAAGCATAGTGGATCTACAATTCCCTCCATTCTTGGGTCTGCCTTAGTCAGGGCTTTCCAAATATGATCACTTTTATACACAGCTAATATTGCATTTGCCTTCTGAATACAACAGATAACGTCACTCAACCAGCCCCTGCAATTCTTCTGGATCATGAAGAATGCTCTAGTTTGCAACTAGCATTTGTGTAAAATGGACATGATCTTGACAGATACTAAATCTGCTGTACATGACTCATTTGTTGGCAAAACTCTAGCCAGAGAATAGATTTTCCCTTTCCTTTTTAAACACACACACACACAAATGCTATGGGCAGATTTGAATGTTTCTGCTCAGCTGACTAGGCTCAACAAGGTGACTGTGGCTTAGAATCAGGAAAGATGAATAGCAGCAGCTATTGCAGATCATGCCTGATAGATAGTACAGCAATGTTCTAATATATTAGTTGTTTGGAAGGATGCAAAGACCTACCGATCTAGTTTGCAGGTAACCAGGCAGTAGATTAAGTACATTTAGAAACATAAAGTTATGGCTTTGCTGCGTTAGTTGTGAGTTTGTGATTCTACCTTGCACATGAATATTGACAACAGAAAGAACTTGGGAAGAAGTTCTCGCTTGATACTTATATTTTGCTTGTAGTTATGAGAGTTCTTCATAAAGAAAAAATCTGCTACACACTTATGCTTCAAGTCTGTATGATGCAGGCAGGAAGACCACCAGGAGCTTCACCATGTCTTCTTGACAATGATGTGTAGGCAGCAAGATGAGGCCAAGGCAACCCAAGTCTCACAGACAGGATAGCCTGCTCCTGTAAAATATATCACCTTTGTAAAGACTCTACACAACCACAACTCGTGAGGCCTCAAGAGGCAATAGGCTTAAAAAGTCACCTATCCTAGCTCATGTTTAGTCGTGCAAAGGTCTAATTTTTGCACACTGGTAATTTTTTCCTAGCCCCTTAAGGCACAAAAGGGCCAGAGTTGTCTCTAGAAGCATAAGCTGTTACCATACTAAGGCTTACGGTCCATTGGTGGTTCTAGTGGATCCTCGCTTACCTCAGGAGTACCAAGTGCACTGTTTGGCTTAGATCACTAACTTACAGGCTTTAGTTTAGAAGGGCCTGGCTGTCTGTCTACCACAATGTAATAGAACTGGAAACAGTATTCTGATCATAAAGTGCTCTCTCTGTGAAATTCTAGCAGTAACAAACAGAAAGTATGTACTGGGAAAAAGACAGACACAAGCCTAGGGAGAAGATTTCAGCTAGGAGCTTGGGGAGGTTTCTTTAACTACTATTTTTGCCTAACAAATAAGACCATTGAGACCTGGCCAACAAGCCGTGCCCTACCACAGTCCTTTTTAGAGACTAATCATCAGCCACTTTGGGGCCACCCTGTCACTGCCAGGATCACCCCTCTGAGGCTTCAAATAGCCCAAGAGCAACTTTTGGAAAAGAGCACCCAGCAAAACGGAGGGTATATACTGGCCTGTTTACACAGTACAGTGCAGGAAAGAAAGCTCTTCTTTGGGAGGAAGCAACTGAACAAAGTATCGGCATGGTTGGAATGCCTGTTTACAGCAGATATGCAACTTTTGGCAAAAAGATACAAAAAAATACCATTTGAAGTGAGGAGTCCAGCTAAAAATATTGCAATGGGCTTAACAATCTACCCATACCCTTTTTCTGTAAACAAAGAAAGAGTATATATCAAAAACAAATGATTTTTTTTTTTTTTTATCTGATCTTGCAATCTTACTGCAGGCAAAACTCCAGCTTAAATAAGAGCACAGGACTGGGCCCTTGTTATGATCTCTATTTTGTTACTTCTCACCATCCAGAGGCTTCTATTTTTGAGACTGGATGTGCACAGTAAACCTTGTTTACATCAGGAAAAGACTGAGAGTAAGTTTTTTTAAATGGATTTATGGTTTAAAGAATGTAAAAGAGATCTTGTAAGCATCAGAGTGATTAGCAGATGAGATCCAGTTTTACACTTTTCCACTGACTCACTCTCCCCCCTCACCAGCCCCTGCCCCAAAAGCTCCCTGTTACTTACACACGCAGTTTATGTTGTATGTTATAACTTGAGGAAGAACAAAAAAAGGCAGCAAGACATCCCTGATTATAAGTTAAGGATCAGCATGGAAAGGAAATAGAGTCTTTTTTTTTTTTTCTCCCCCAGCCTCATAAGAATTGTCAGTTTGTAACGATTTTAATTGAAAACAGCTGCAACTGAATTTTTTTAAAGGGATGGAAAAACTATATGAAATAAAAGACAATCAGTAAAAAAAGCCTTGAATCCATTCTGCCTAAAGGAGTTAAAGGGTTTTCTTTTAAAACTGACCTTTTTCATTTCAACAAAGCATGGTTTATAAGTGCTCTTTTAAAATACTTCACTCATGTTCCTATAATCGCTAAGTATTAGTATATTTGTGGGTGAAAGAATATTTCCTCCAAAATGCTTTCAGATATAAGTTTATGTGTTTTCCCCTCATCAAAACAAACTCATTGGATAAACTCAGACTTATGTACATGATACGAGAGATCTGTTTGCAATATTAAGTTGCTATGTGAACAAATATGATGTCACAACATAGATTTTTATGACCAATCTATTAAAAATGCATCAGAAAGAAAAAGAAAAGATTATTTCATCAGCCAGTAATGTAAGGAATTAAAATAAGAAACTTCCATTAAAGTACAGAAATTTTGTTTAGCTTTGATTTGCTTTAAATATTTGGTTGAATATGAATCACTGCATAGGCTTCCAGTTCATTTAATAGCTTTTAAATAATCATAACATTCTGCTTTATTTTCCTTCTAATTTTCTTCACATTCTCTTCCATCACAAAATCTCTACTTCTGCTAAATATACTATATGGTTTAATAGGAGTTTAATATGCTTTGATTAAGCTGACTGTCTTTAAAACAAACATGCTACCAATCAAGTTCTCTAGTCACCCTTAAAACACTGCTCTCTTAGCCAGAAGAAACCTGCATTTTGCATAGAACAGCGACGTAAAGCATAATGTCTTGTAGTGACAGAGAGAGATACAGATGAATTTAATATATTGTGATATGCAGAAGTTCTCACAACATAGGGGACTAAATAAACAACTGAAAGGCTTGATACATTTCTTTGATTATTGGCAATAAAGCAATGCCTCAAACTTTAAACTGTCAGCAACTTCAGGTGATCTACCCACAGCACACTATAATGTGACTGAAAAATAATTATATACAAGATATAATCACCTTTTAAGTGCAAGCAATTTCAAATGATTAAAAATTAGAACAGAAAAGGATTTACAACATCAAAGAGGAAAAGAGGCTTTTTTAAACATTGAGTTTTATGAAAAACAGAGAAAATGTTTAAGCTAATTTACCTATGCTGCATATTGCTACTTAGAACTTCAGAATCTGCTGATTATGCCACAACAGGATTGCTTTTTTGAAATGTTAAACTAACACAGATATAAAAATATCAAGATAAACTGAACTGGAGTGAATGGCAATGAAAAACTTAAAACCACACACAGAGCAAGGAAACAGCTGCATTTTGGTTAACCAGAAAGCTAATCAACTATGATAGAAATAAATATGATTTATCTTTATATCTGCCAGAGATTATTAAACATTTAAATATTCATTTTATTTCTCTAAATCAGGATTGTTGATGCATTACAAAATGGCACTAGATGTTCCCAAAGTATTGCTAAGAAAGCACATATTAATCTCCATTTAGAAAAATGTATTACCACATTAGATTTCTTTGAACAACTTCTAAGGGAGGTAAGGTGTTCTTGCACACAAGTTCCTAACTCAGACTCCCTAATTTACTTTAGATCACATAAGAATTAGCTAGGTGGTGGACTTCTGCCAGTACTTACATCATAAAACCACCCCCTGCCTGAGTGTGATTGGAATTCTTCGCCTAAGACTGACCCTGAATTTTAAAAGGCAGTTTTAGGTTCTGCCTGAGGAGCCCATAAAGTTGTAAGAAGTTTGGAGAGCAATACTTTGCACATCTAGACCAGGCTAGAGCTGCTAATTCTTTACTTTCATTTCTTCCTAAAGAACACACGAACAACAAAGATAGCCATGCTGCATCTAAATGACCTTTCTTTAATCAAATCTGTACTTTATCTGCTTAATACACTGAGCACATCCTTCACACTGATTATTATTCCCTTCCACCCAATGCTGACAGAAACCAGAGTGGAGCAGTGAATTTCCCAGGGAGGGTCCTCAAGCGCAGAGCCACTTTGAGGACATTTCTATCTCCCCGAACACACCATAGACCCTGCTGCTGGGAGAGCAGGAGTAGAAATGGCATTTATTGGTGGATTCTCTAATGGTGTCTCTACCAGCCATTGCTTTTTTTGAATAATTTCTCACCTACCTGCAAGCTCTAGAGAGCAGATACAGGAATTCTCTACAAAGGCAGGCTCTACTCATGGAGGGGAGAAAGCTGATAGACATGGGATACAGCTAACCTTTTCATAGACTCTCCAAGTATCCTCTGTAAAACTTACATTATGTACATTTTGCTCTGCCTTGGAAGTTCTATCAGTGCAAGGGACAGAAGAGAATCTGACTCTACACAGTTATTAAGAACATTTTTATTTTGTAGGAAAAGAGGTAAATCCCAAAGGCTTTCCAAAGATACATTTGGGATAAGAGCTGTAGGTTCCCATTTTTTAATGCAGGCTCACTTTCTATTGGCCTTCTCCAGAAGCTAGGTCCAGGTGGAATTTGACAGCTTGCTACCCCCAGTCTTTTGGAGAGTTTCTTTGTAATTGCTTTCCCTTTAAGCTGCTTTGCTTGTGCTTACCTACCCCCTGGGGCTCACAGAGTACAAGCAGCCTCCTTCAGAGACCAGTGCCTACATTATTGCAAAGACTGCCTGAAGAGAAACGTTCATGCAGTAAGCCCATATCACCCACACCATAAGTACATTCCTTCCATGACATACAGGGCTCCATCAATCTGAACTCAAAAAATTCAGAGCTAGTTATACATTCTCCAGAAGCCTTCAGCTACCAATCCCAAACATGCTTGGAAGTGCATAAAATTAATGTGAAACTTCTACTCCCAATGTGCCCCAGAAGCCAGCATTATTCTTTACAGGCTGTCCACACCTAGTCACAGCAAGTGTCCCAGGAAACTAATTCGATTTTTAGTTTTATTAAGGAAGGTGTTTTAATTGGAGGATGAATGAATTGAGCTGAAGCTGGCTAGAAATTACATTTCAACAAACAACAATGCTTACAGCACAGAGCTGTAAGAATAGAAATTAGAACACACAAAACCAGAATATAAACACTGAGCATTCACAAGGCAAAAGTATTTTTACTCTGAGCAAATACAAGAAATACTGGAGCATGAGGCCTTCATTAACTAAGCACTGCCTGTCAAAGTACAATGCTACTGAAACCCATAGCAGTACTAGCAAGGAAGAGTAGTAGGCTGTTGCTTTTTGCTCACAACAATCCTTGTGAGTGTGCAAAGCAAAAACTGAAATTAAACACACTGAAGTCTGAGCACACCCCAGCAATGCAGGAGGGGGAAGCTGTTTCACAAATCCCTCAAAAACTTTTTTGGTGTAACATCTGTAAAGGAGCTGCAATCAGAAATGGAACTATTACTAAAAGTACCACTTTAAAAGTATGCAAAAAGGCTAACATAGCACTGACAGCTTTTCAGAACAACTGAAGGAATCACTTAATGATACATACTTGCTCCTTTCACTCGAAAAAGTCTATAAATTACTTTATCAAAATGTACAGGAATGCAAGGAACATAGTTGCAAGACACAAACAAACAGCAGCAAACAAACCCTGCCAAGTCCCCTCATCCTCTGAATGGCAGCGACCCTCTGCAACCAACAATTAGGGCAAAACTGACAACCAGTTGCTGTGATTTTGGGAGCAATGAGTGCTTGGAGTTTTCAGCCGGCACGAAGTGGATTTGGCAATTACTCTACAGCAATGTTTGAAGAGGAGCAGTGGTAACCCTGTTGGAAGAGCAGTTACTCCACAGCAGTTACCCAATCAGAAAGCAGGTCACATCTCGTTAGCTGGATCATATACATTAAACGTCACAGATTCTCCATGGCTTAGCTGACAATTCAGGCATGTGTGGTTTATTTTGTGATAACCCCATGTTCCCTTAAAGAATCACAATACAACAAACAGATCAACCTGAGATACTTTACCATGCTTCATGGCATGAATTTGGCAGGCAATTGCCGCTGTATGAAGCTACTCACTATAAAAAATGAATACTTTTTAAAAGTGCTTTCAGGGCACCACTAGTAAACTACTATGAAAAACTGCAGCACCAAGAATGTTTGCTGCACAGGCACATGGGCAGAAATCCAGCCTGATTCAGTCTGCACACTTTTCACTTCAACAGACTAAAAAGTGTGCTTCATTTAAACATGAAGATGCAGCCTCCACTATATTCTTTTACTTTAAGTGATAAAAGTATTTCCCCTTGCCATTCAGTATATTCTTTGTGGTAGCTGATCTGGATTTAGAAGCCAGAGTGTAAAACCCACTAACACATTATACAAAGCATAATCAACAGTGACTGTAGTTTACATTACTGGGTACTTTTGACAGCTATATGATAAAGTCATGAATCGATCATCTCTCTCTCTAAAAGCAACTGCATTCTAAATGTAAACATGAATTTCCCTTGTTGGTCGTTCCGAACATGTGTTCTTTAAGTGCAGCCTAGGAATAAGTTTCTAAAACTCTGCTCCCGTATTCTGTTACCATTCATTTTCAATTTTAACGAGTTCACAAAACAAAACCGGAGAAAGGTTCGCCTCTCCCCCTAAACCTGCAACATTTCTGAATAAATTTTGTGCAGAAGCTCAAGCGGTACCTTGCAATATTAAAGCTGCAAACACCAGCAGGACAGATCCTGAGCAAACACCACACTGAGGCAAAGAAATTTCCTGAGAGCAGCATTATAATCAACCCTGAAGTGCTGTACTGTAATTTCAAGATTTCAGCCTAAACTGGTATCTCCTCAAAGAGTTGCTCTGCGTGGAAACATAATGAGGGATTACCCAATTAATCTACTAAATTAATTAAGGTTCGTGCCTGCATATACTGTACTGCCTAGTGGGACGCTTCAGCTGGAATTCGGGCTGAAACCTACCACGGTCCATGCACAGGAAAACACGGCTGGGGGACTTACCTCCGTCCGCGACTGCAGCCTCTTGTTCATTTCATATATTCGGTACTCTGGTTGCACCATGTATGGTGTGTGTCTCCTATAAAATGGGCCAAAAGGAGAAGAATAGAAAGGGTCATGTGGTGTGCTGGACATCTTGCCTGCTTGCAGCGATTCAAGCTACACAGAGTATCATCAACATCCATACAGAGCACATGGGCTGTGTGTTCTTCACAGTACAAAGTAGCGGCGCGCACACACACACACACACATCCAGGCTGCACGCACTGGCTGGGAACTGCTGTGGGAGCCGCTATAGCAGGAGGAGGGAAAGGGGGGGGGGGGAGCGCTCGGGCTCCAGACGGAGACTGGAGAGCTTCAGGCACCGCCGCCCGGCTTTAAAGCAGCGGCTGCTGGAGGGGTCATTTCCTGTCCGCGCTGCAGACTAGTTCAAAAATATAATTCTCCCCTCCGCCTGACAGGGGTCTGAGCTTTGGGGTTGATTTTTCCCAGCCAGGACCCCTCAGGAACCTGGCAGCAGGCTCGTTAGCATATAGGTGGTTTAAAAGCTGCCTGAGCCAATCCCCCTCCGCACCGAGCTCGCTCGGGCAGTGTCGGGGCCGGGATTACCGCACAGCGCACCGAGTCAGCCCGCCGTGGTCCCGCCGCCTCGCCCGCTCCCCGATCGTGCGCTCGGCGCGGCTCTGCCTGCTCCGAGAGCTTGTGCCGGGCTACCGAGGTTTCGGCAGCCCTCACCGCGCTGTTGGGGCGGTGTGTGGGGTGAGTGCACCTCACATCAGCAGTCTGGGGGGACGGGAGGACGGGCGGCGGGGT
>JANRGW010009249.1:0-14792 GCA_024733675.1 Psilopsiagon aymara | reverse complement strand
G
Source organism: Psilopsiagon aymara (assembly GCA_024733675.1). Lineage (NCBI taxonomy): Eukaryota > Metazoa > Chordata > Aves > Psittaciformes > Psittacidae > Psilopsiagon > Psilopsiagon aymara. The sequence goes on along the minus strand of JANRGW010009249.1, from coordinate 14,791 downwards.
TTTAAGTTTGAACCCGTTACCCCTTGTCCTATCACTACAGTCCCTAATGAAGAGTCCCTCCCCAGCATCCTTATAGCCCCCCTTCAGATGATGGAAGGCTGCTATGACGTTTCCATGCAGCCTTTTCTTCTCCAGGCTGAATGGCCGCTTCTTACTTTTCTGTGGTTCTTTGGAGGAGTATTATTCAGACTGTAATATGCAGAAATTAAGGTTAACATTAATAAAATATCCCAAATAGTCTAAAATATACAGAAGAATCTCGCTTTTCTTAACCTTTACAAATTTATTGACATTTCAAAATGGAAAAAAACCATTAATATGTAAATGTCTAAATTCTCCTGTTTAATGCTTGTGCTTTTCCAGTTTATTAAATGAAAAGAAAGAACAGAGTCTTTCAGAGGCTCAGCAAAGCCTTGTTAAGAAAAAATATGAACTGCAAGTTGCTCAGGAGAAAATTACACTTCTGGATGAAAAAATTGGTGAGTGACAGATACAATTTTTGTAATTAATTCAGCTAGTATTCAGTAAGGTAGTTGTTAAATTGCTGCTCTTTTTTTTTCTTATGGGTTGAAATAAAAAGTTTTGAATGCAAATAAATACATTTTTGCCAGTTTTAACATTCCAAGTGCAAAACATTACTTTTCTTTTATGATTGGAAGGCTTTTGCATTTTAAAATTATGTAACCAAGCGCTTGCAAGTAAGTTTCAGTGAGAATACATTTTGTCAGCTGAACAATTCATGTTGGTATATTGGTGTATCATTTTGGTTTATGATCCACTAAGGAGGCGGTAGCACTTCTCAGCACCATAAGATGATGATGGAAACAAGAAAACATCCTTTTTAATATATATCTGATATTGTATGTTGCATGTTTTTTACATTATGGGAGTAAAGGAGGTGGATACATGAATTATTATTCCTGTAGCGCCAAGGAATATGTTCTTACTTCCAAAATTACAACAGTATTGTGTTAGAAGTCTTTTACTATACATGCAGTTGACATAATCTTTTCTCAGATTCAGTGCTGAATTTGTGAATGTGAAGCAAAGCTAAGCTATAGTTAAATATAGCTAATGTTAGAGCTGACTGATGCTATTAAATATCTTGGGTTTTGTTAATTACAAATTTCGAACTCAGGTTATTTGAATTTAAATATTTTGTTTAGGATGAACATTCCATTCAAAGTGAACACATTTGGGGTTTTTTTCGTGTTTTGGTAAGGCGTTTAAGCCACTCCTGAGAAGGCTAGAGGCAAAGATGTTTCATCCACATTAAAATATTTTGTTTTAAAAGTCCTATATTTGTATCCTGATAGTGGTACAGTAATGTAGGGACTTAGTCTTTGATAGGCACGTCAGTCTATCTCTTGTTGCATGCTTTTGATCATTCTCAGAAAATGCATCTGAGTTTGGGTGTATTTTAAGTCTAAAAAAAAATTAAAACATTAGTTCATTAAAGCTGAATAGAGACTTTTTAGACTTTGTCACCTGAGGTCTCACATAATCTGACTGAAGCATGTTCTAATCTAGATTCATTAGCATTTTTCATTACTGTGAGGCAAGTCCAGGCAAAGAGTCTTGAAATTAATGGAGACTGTATTGTGCTATTATCATGTGACTACAGGGATAACAGTGAAAGATGGTGAAGGAGTGGAACTACAGTGTAGGTATGTGGAGAGAATGCACTGAGAGAAGAAAGTCAAGAGGTTTTAACTGCAGTATAAGAAAGGAGAGGATATGGAGATTAAAATTTGGATGGGGCAGCATAATCCTAGTGAAATAGATAGGTGAAGTAAAGAGCCAGGAGACAAGTAAAGAATAGAGATATTGGCTTGTCCTAGGCTGAACCCAAGACATTGCTGGACAAGAATTTGCAAAAGGAGGGTTGGTTGCCAGAAGAGACTATAAGTATGAAACAGCGAGACTGCTAAGTTAGTCAATTGAAACACAGAGTATAGATGTGACACCAGGGAAAGCTGGGGCAATGTGGAAGTCAGAGACTGCAAATTAATGAAGTTGAGGGGAAGAAGTGAAGAAGGATCAGAGACATCCAGTGAGGAGAGCTAGTATGAAGTGGGTAGAGAGACTGGAAAGATCCTCACAGTTGGATGACTAATTCAGAGATTCTGGGTAGGACTTGGAGCTATGGACACAAACCATGATTAGAACTTGTGGGCAGAATACACACAGAATATTTAGGATTTGAACAATAATGCTGAAAGCAGGAGAAAGATTGGAAGTAAAAGGAGACTGAGATGGAAAATGTGGGGTTAGGAGTCTTGTATTATTAGGGAAGGAGTTTAGGATGAGAAATCTTAAGACGTAGGGCTGTCCAAAATGAAGATAAAGCATGAGCAGCTACCAGTATCTTCATGGATAGGTAGTATTGGAAAAGATGGTTCTAAGATAGAAAGAAATTGTATGTGCCCACTAGAGAACATTATCTCATTTTGGAGTCTGGAATGTAACTAGGGATCTCCAAGTCTTGTGTTACCTTCTTTTGTCAACAAATTAATGTGTACAGCAGTATAGTCCCCCCATGGTTGTCTGTGTGACACATAATAGGAATCCAAATTATGCTTTTGTTTTTCACACAAGTAACTTATTTCAGGGACAAACACTAAGAAGTTTGGAATATGAATCTTATGGTTGTCTGTACTACTTAATAAATAAACCCAAATTTTGGGTGGTTGGTTGGTTGTTTTTAACTTATGGTACTGTTTTTAATTGCGCTATCATGTGGTATTTTTCTATAGGGGCCTTTGCACCAACTTTTGCAGAATTTTGTAGGGAGTAAATCAGTGTTGTCTAGTGAAGCAAGCCTTTCTGTCAGATCTTCTCCTTAGCTGAGAATACAGTGAATAAAACAGGTAATTGCAGAAAGAGAAAGCACACACTGTTTAAACTGTTAAATACTACTATGCAGTATTTAATGATATTGCTGTCTATACATTAGAATTTTGAGGTGATGCATAGCCAGCTTTTCAGAATTGCTCACTAACTATGTATATGACCTATTTTTTGAGTGCCTGATTTGATGCTTTGTTTATTCATATTCAGGAATGTTGAGCTGTGGCAGCAGTGCATAGTTCTGTTTTTTTTGAAAAGTAATACTTTCTATCCTGAAAATGTTGGTCACAGTTTGGGCATCCAGAATAATCAGATAGCACTTTTAATTGATCTCTGTGCCTGCATTGCTTTTCTGTAAAATGATGATAACACACACTTGCTTAGAATCACAGAATGATTGAGGCTGGGAAGGCACTTCTGAAGGCCACCTTGTCTAACCTCCCTTCACAAGCAGGGCCACCTACAGCCAGCTGCTTACGTGCGGATGTCTTTTGAATATCTCCAAGGAAGGAGACTCCATAACCTCCATGGCAACCTGTTCCAGTGCTTGGTCAACCTCAGAGATAAAAATGAAGTGTTTCCTAAAATTCAGAGGGAACCTCCTGTGTTCCAGTTTGTGCCCATTGCTTCTTATACTGCCACTGAGCTGAAAAGAGCCTAGCTCTGAGGTGTTTGCACCCTCCCTTCAAGTATTTATGTATAAGACCTCCCTCTCAAGCCTTCTCCAGGCTAACCACTTCCAGCTGTCTCAGCTTTTCCTCATAAGAGAGATGCTCCAATCCCTCATTCATCTTTATGGTCCTTTGCTGGACTCTCTCCAGTATGTCCATGTTTCTGTTGTACTGGGGAGACCAGAACTGGAACCATCACTCCAGATGTGTCTCATCAGAGCTGAGTACAGATGAAGGATCACCTACCTTGACCAACTGGTAATATGTTCCCTAATGCAGCCCAGGATACCATTCATCTTATTTGCACCCAGGGCACATTGGTGGCTCATGTTCAGTTTGGTGTCCACCAGGACCCCCAGCTTTCCTGTCATGCTGCTGTCCAGCTGAGTGGCCCCCAGTGTGCAGTGGTGCCTGGGGTTGCTCCTCCCCAGATGCAGGACTGTGCACTTCCCTTTTTGAACTTTGAGATTCCTGTCAGCCTGTTTCTCCAGCATGCCAAGGTCCTTCTGGATGGCAGGATGACCCTTCAGTGTATCAGCCACTCATCACAATTTTGTGTCACCAGCAAAATTCCTGATGCTACTCTCTGTCCCACTGTCGAGAACATCAATGAAGATGTAAAACAGGACTGGACCTAGCATTAACCCCTGCAGCATACCACTAGTGACCACTTGCCAACTAGACTTTGTGCCACTAATAACCAACCTCTGGGCCTGGCTGTTCAGATTGTTTTGAATCCACCTCACTGTCTCCTCATCCAGCCCATAGGTCAACAGCTCATCTCTGAATATCTTATGGGAGTGTCAGAGGTCCTACTGAACTCAAGGTAGATGACATCCGCTGCCTTCCCTTCATCTACCGGGCCAGTCATTTCATCACAGAAGCTTGTCAGTTGGTCTCTTCCCCAGGGTGAAGCCATGCTGACTACTACTGATGATTTTCTTGTCTTTAACGTGTCTGGAAGTGGCTTCCAGGATTAGCTGCTCCACCAGAATTTTCTTTAGAGCCAGGTTTGAACAGTCTTCTTAGCAGGTTCCAGAGCCATACATCCAGAAGTATGAGGTGGAAATTCGAGTGCCTTTCATCTTGTGTTTTGAAACAGGAAAAGCTTCTGTGGAAAAAATAGAATGTGAATATATGCTATGATGTCCTTGAAAGACTGAGCTACAGATCATTTTACTTCTGAAGTTTTACCTCCTGAAGTGGTTACAAGTATCTTTCAATGAGACCAGTTACACTGATATTTAAAAAGTAATTTGCAGCCTGCATGGTTTTTATGAGATGTAAGGTTCATGGTAAGAAGAGTTTCTGCAGTTCTCCTCTGTGAATGCACTGCATGTAGATCAAATATGGATTGATTCTCTAACCATTTAAAGGTAAATGTAGTGTGTAACACCTTATTAGCTGAATGAAGACAGGGAGAGACATCTTTTGGAATTTGATTTTGTAATGAATAGATTGCTTTTTTCATTATTATCTTTGCATTTTTAAGTGGTGTTAAAACTTACAATTGCATTGCTCTCACTTTTACATGAAGTTTGTTTGAATAAAAATATTATTTGAGAAAAAAATAGCTTATATCAGGATATCAATCTCTCTTACTTCATCAGTCTGTATGCTATAGTCTGCATATTGCTTCTGTCTTACAGTAATTCTGTTTAAGCCTTTATTGTTATAATACCCAAGAAAGTTATTTTTAATGATCTAAAGTTTGCTGTTTAGACAGATTTTAATTTTTTTTTTTTTTAGCCAAGTAATTCAATATCAGATGGATTATTTGTATATTTTTAAAAGGTACATGCGTCAGTGTTTTCTTGAAGGGGAGATTTTGCCATGTTCTTTTATACTTTAGAAGTGTACCAAAAGAATTTTTATTTCAAATGGGTTGAATTAATACAAATGCGACCTTTCTGATTGTGTCCAGGTAACTTTTCAAGACAATGTCTTGTACAACAAGAGGAGAACTGTGCTTTGAAAGGAACAGTTGTACAACTCAATAAAGAGAAAGCATCTTTGCAAGGCTGTGTGGAAGAAGGAAGAAAAAAGATTGCTACTTTTGAGGAAAACCTGGCAACTAAAGTATGTTCTAACATGTAAACAGTCACAAAAAGTAAATGAGTAAAGGATCTGCTGAGTCATCACACTTGTTATCTACAACAGTGCTCAGTGCTGACCTAGTTCTGCTCCAGTTTCAACCCAACAAGAAAACTTAACGTTGACTTCAACACCAATAGGTTTGAGCAGTGTTGGTCATCTCGTATTTGGTATTTTGTATGGTTTATACTTGTAAGAGTATAAGAGAAGAGACTTCAAGTACTTTTTTCCGAAGTGGAGAAGAATATATTAGCCAATAAATATTTTATCATAAAATTTAGCCCAAATTCTTCCTTGGGGTCCACTGATGTTAAATATGCAGGGTGCTAAATAATATTGGCTTTGTTGTCATTGAGGAAGCACTGTAATTTTTAACTGTTTTGATTGTTTACTCAAGAATTTGCATTAATTTTTAACAAAATCTTTAAGAAAAAGATACAGCAGGACAGGCTAAAATCATCTTTCCATAAGCACTGACTTTGTATTTTTAGAGATGTAAATTGTGAAATGGTGTCCCTTTTAGAGAAGAGATGGCTGTCTCACCTCTCCTTTGTCTTCAGTGGAAGATATTTCCTTAGCCTACCTATGTTTCTTTTAATCTGTATCCAAAGACAAAGGAGTAAGTAATAAACGTTGTTTTGGAATTCTTGTTTTATCATTTGCAAACTACTGGTGTTTGATAGTTTATTCATTGTAGAAAAGTTGTGATAACATATCTTAATAGGCAGAAGACATTATTTAGTTTTGGGAGTGTGGGCCAAACGCTACCTTTACAACCACAAAGGATTAAAAAAAATAATTAAGACCATTATACTCTGCAGAAGATAATATTTGTTCCTTTATTTGCCAAACTAGATCACTGGAATTTTCAGCTCTAAACAGTACATGATGAAACATAGAAAAACACAGTCCATTTTGCACTAGTTAATTAATCAGCCAGCTGAATAACAGGAAATAGAAATAACATTATTTTATATTTTTTCCATTTTATACTGAGGAGTGCCTAGAGGTTTATTTTAATTTTGTATTTCTTTTCAAGGAGAAAATAATTTCCGATTTCAAGATTCTGATTTCTGAGTTGGAGCGTTCCATAAAGTAAGGATGAACTGTAAGACCATTATCAAATTTTGAATAACTTATTAACTCAAAAACTGACTCATAGGATGTGCTAATGTGTAAATATTTTTTACTTATTAAAAATTAAAATGTTACAGCTTTGTTTCATGATTTGCAAACTTAACCAATGGAAGAGCTGTCATTTGTATTAGGTTGGGCAGTATTGTCATACCTGAAGGATTTTTTTATTTGCTGTGTAGAAAATCTTCTGAAGCACTTTGTATCTGTGAGAAAGATATCACGACTTTGGATCAACAGCTACAAGAAACCACCAAAGAACTTGCGCAGGCTAACAGGAACAGAGAATCATTAGCTCAGGAGAATGACAGGTTACAAGAGCATCTTTCTAGTGTTAAGCAAGAAAATCAGGTATATTTGTACAGAGAACCCTTGACTAAAAAGGAAAGTGGTGTATTTTAAAACTAGTGCATAGAATTGCTGGCCCCTCATCAGAACTAAATCTGCAAACTAGTTTTTAATCTCATTTGTCAAGCTTTATTTTTCCCCTTACTGCTCAGCTCGTTTGTATAATGAGGACGAGCTATTCTTACATGATGGCTTGGATGTTTATCTGAGGAGCAGCTAATTAATGCTTTTTTTGATCTTCAGGTAAAACCAATGTGGCAGTTATAACTATTGCTGACAAGGAAAAGTACTATAAAGAAGCAGCGAGTATTTCTTATTCTGCACTGTCAGTGGCCTAGATTATTTAAAAGCTTTTGAATTTGATTTGCTAATAATTGAACACAGTATACATTCTAATAAGATTCAAAACTTTGGCAATAATATTGTATTTATGTTCCTTTAAAGTGGCTTTTGGATAAAAGATGCTGGAAATAATTTGGTTATATCACATTATCTACTGTGGTACTTATCTGAGTGCAGTTCCTAATGAAAGTAGTTAAAGTACTTAAAAGTGCCACCTCATGCACACACAATGCTTATGCATCAGTGTGTTTTCCAATCAGCTAGAATTTAAGCTTAAATACTTGCAGTAAGTTCATCACTATGTAATGTTCTGTTTTTTCTGATTTTTTTTTTCTTCTTGCCTTAATTTAGGCTTTCTGATACTTGCTCTTTCTTCTCTGCACTTACACTACTGCTTAGGATGTCTGGGAAAATACTTTATGCTCCTCTTGCTTTCTCTTCTTCTAGAAGCACTACCCAGTTTTGAAGGAGCAAATTAACTTCACCTGATGTTAGGTATATAAAAATTTTAAGTTATTAAGGCTCCCCTTTAAGTGAAGAAAAGTCCTCAAGAAGGAGATTTACCCCATCCCATCATTTTTAAGAGTGATTCATTTTACCTGTCTGGCTCCCTTCATTACAGAGGAAGCATAGCTAACTAGATCAGGTGTCTAATTCTGCACTGCAAAAGTTAGGTGAGACAACTAATTCTAAATAACTATTCTCTCAAACATACTAATAATTTCTCTTTGGTGCCTCTTTGAGTACCCTAGAGAAGTCAAGGTTCATAGTAGCTTTCACCACCAAAGGTACACCAGGGCATCGCGAATCTTTACCTTCTCTGAGAATCACAGTTGATACTGATGAGGTCAGCTGGTACAAAACACAGCCTCCTGTTGCTTTTACCTACTTATGAAAGCTTTGTGGTTTTCTTTGTAATGCCTGGATGCTTTTAGAAGCAGTTAGGCACAGAAAAGTCTTAGCCTCACAGGATCAATTACTTTTTAATAGGCTTGTCTCTATATGTATTTGTTCCTCCAAGTGCTTCCATTAATTTAGGTGACACTTGAAGTATTTAAAGCAGCATTCTCATTTCTTCACTTGGGCTTACTGGTAAAGTTCAGAAACTTCTAGAGTACCTTTCTCAAAACCTGACAGCTTTTTTTTTGCAGCAGGAATAGGGGTTTCTCCATAGCCTTCTCCACACACAACCCCTCCACACCTTCCCCCAGTTCATGCAGTTGAGTGTTTTAGTAATTTTGTAAGGAAGAAAAAGTTTCTGAACAGAGCAGTTCGAGACAGCCTTTCTGCAGTTTTTCCCTCTTTCTGTTCTCATTCTGAAACAATAGTCGTCAGAAATTCTGTCCCTTCTCCTCATACTTGTGCCTTTATTTCTCCCACTTAGGAGATAACCACTTAATTAGGTAATTCATTTCTTTTAGCTGTCTTCTGCTTTTTCGGATGTGGGCTTTTGAGGGACTATAATGTGTAAAAGAGAGGGATCCGAGTCTGAGCCCTGCTCCTTAAATGGGACAAGCTCTTTCATTATGACCATCTAGCTCCTACATAAACCATCTGAATTTTCCTTCTTGACTGCTATGTTCATTTATTGGAATTTTTCTTCTTCTTAAGACGATTTTGCATTATTTGTAAGTCAAAGAATTTGACAAATACAAATTTTATTTATTGAAATATACCTGGTTTAGTTTTTATGTACCCTTTAAATAATGACTTAATAAAGCCATAGGCATTAGATATGCACTACTGCTGTTTTTCTTAAAGGTACAAACGTTATACCTTATGAAACAAATCTTTCTTCATAGGTACTGTACAAAAAACTAGCGAAGTACCAAAATGACCTTGATGATATGAAGTTGAAAGCGCAGGATTTAAACACGGATATTGTCAGACTGAAGGATGTACTGAAGGCTAAAGTGAGTATATGGATTAAACCTGTTAATAAAAGCTATTTTTTTAACTAAAAATGAAATTTTAACAATATCTCCATGGAAGAATTTGCTTCCTAACCAAAACTTGTTTGCATTCTACTAATATGGATTTATTAAATACATTTTCTTAGCTGTTTTCACAGCATACAAATAGTACAGTATATTTAGTTGTGGTTTTAGATACATATAAACAAACACATATATATATGTATGTGTTTATTAAAGTTTAAAATGCAGGTAGTGAATAATGCAGAGACTTGGAACTCTTGTCTTTATTACCATATGAGATTAATTTAAAAAGATATTTCTGCAATATATTTGTATACATCACATTTGTAGTGTTAATCTAGCCATTTTTAACAGATGTCTTTTGAGTGTTAAAATGTGGCCATCTTGGACAAAACACTGGTTCCTGAAAAGTCTCTTAATGCTTTGGCTAAATTGCAGTTTTCAGTGGAAAGAGAACATCCAATATCATGTCATACCTGAGATCTGTACATATCCCTGTTTTGTGAAGCTTACTGTAAATTATTACTCAAACAAGCTTTATGTGTTAGGAGAAAGAGAACTGTGAGCTTTTGGAGAATTACCACAAAGCCCGTGAACAAGGACAAAGTTGGGAAGCAAAATGCCATCAAGCAGAAGCAGATTGTAGCTCTATTAGACTGGTACTGATCAGTGCAAAGTCTGAAAACTGCTGGTTGAAAGAGAAAGTGGAGTCCCTTGAAAAAGTGATGGAGCAAGTAAGTTGAAATTGTTCTTTCCATAGTTCATAGATCATAGTGAACTGATCTGGTAGTACTTTAAGCCTGCAACTGTTTAATAATGCCACTTCTCATATTTAGAGATATTTGCAACAATAAGCTGTACTGTTTATTTAATGACATGTCTAGTCACACTTGGAAAAAATCTTAAAAAATAGCTGCATATTTCAAGGAAATAAATATACATTATAAATTATAAAATGTTCTCATGTGTGGAATGACTGAAGGCATAATGTTGCACACAACTCCACAGTATACCTGAAACATACCTAGTGCTTTACCACCTTTACATTTCTGTTGCTGCTTTTCTTGCTTCTACGGCTTCAACCTTCTTTTCACTGCTTTAGATGTCCTAAAGAGCCTCTTCCCACCTGAAAATCTGCAGAACTTGGAGAGAAATGCACAGCATGGCTTTAGAAATACATTACAAACATATAAGCTATCATCTGGTTTTAAATTGTTACAGTTTTTGTTGCAGATCATCTCTGTTTCCTAAATACCGTGTAGGTTAGGAGGGCTAGCTATGCACATTAGATACTCAAAAGGGACTAAACTTCTGCTGTTCAGAAAGTGAATAAGAACATAACAGTAGTGAAACAACACAGGAAGATTATGTGCAGATTGATATTTAAAAAAATATAATAAAACTGGTACATGGTCCTAGTTTGTACAGGGAGCCTCAAATGAGTAGAGATTTCACAGAATCATAGGCTGATTTGGGTTGGAAGGGACCCAAATATCATCTAGATCATCTTGAAAGGTATCTCAGATTTTACATTTAGGTACTAAGCAAGCAGAATAGCTGAAGCAGTTCATTAGCAAAGGGATTTGACATGAACTTTAAAATACCTGACTATTTTAGGAAGTATCAATATCTCTTTAATAATTTTTTTTCAATTTTCCCTGAAAATCAACTTCTGTTGAGCTTGTTTTTCACAAAACCTACAAAATTAGTGTCCGATAGGCAATTTTTAAAAACTCAGCTTTGATAGACTCTGAAAAATTCTTCATACATACTCAGATTACTTAGATTTTTCCAGTATGATTCTATCACTGTCCCATTCATCCTCTGTTCCAGCTGAGTTTCTTGTTCTTTACAGACTTCTAGCATTCTTTTTTAACCTTTATGCCTTGTCCAAACACCATGGTTAAAGCTGCTAATTTTTTCATTCCTTTCAATCAGCAGAGTTTTATCAGCTGTGTATAACCTTCAGATAGGGCTTTTATTTTACACAGCATTCCAATGCAGAAGTCTGCAGTACTAGATGGCAGCATATATATATATTAAAAAATGGAAACTAAACCTGACGCTGAATAATACTATTTTTTCAGTGTCTCCAATACTGTTTATTTTCCTATAACTTATGCAGTCTACAGTGTTCAGTATTCTTTTGTTCTGAAATACAAAAGCAGAATGTCAAAACTGTTTATAGGCAAAATAACTAGATTTTTGATTGACAGAAAATTGAATCTTTCCGACTGAAGAAACCTTTTAGTTTAGTACACAAAAAGTTTGAGTTTTGCTTTGGAAAGTGAAAATATTCTCTCCTCTCCCCTTGGCCTATGACCTGAGTTCTCTCATATCTTCTTTGTTTGAACACACAAATGGTTCACATACAAGATGCAGATTTTGATTTGTTATACCAGGTGTCATTTCCCGCACTTTGCCTCAGCAAAATGTAAAACTTCTTTAATGACTCTGTCTACAGAATCCATTGATCCATATATTTCGTACCATTTTGTCATTAGTATCAAATGCATTTATATTCAGATATATGCATTGGGTGAATTTATAAATCTGACACAGGATTTTGACTGAGGGCAAATATAACACTAATTATCCATCTTAGAGTGAGGGCAAATTTTGGTCATTGATTCCAGACTTCCTCTTTTCTTTTTTTTTTTTTTAAAGTTTTTAAAGGTTATTCTAATATCCAGTGCTCTTAACTAATACACATCTAAAACGTTTAACTCTTTGTTTAGCTGCAGAGCAAGTGTGAGTCATCCTATTCTGAAATAGAGCTGCTGAGAAAACAACTGGGAAATGAAAGAGCAGCTATGAAAAACCTGGAATCTTTGCTTGTGTCAAGTCGTGAGAAAGAACTTCAGTCACAGATAGCAAAGCAAGAAAAAGACTCTACAATTCAGTTGCTCAAGGAACAGCTTTCTGCAGCAGAAGATAAACTGTGAGTAAATGACCAGGAGAATATTGCAGAGTTCTTTTTCATTCTTCCCAATTGTACAGGCAAACAGATACGGCTTTATATCTAGCTGCATTTTCAAATGGCCAATGTATGTTGGTTACCTTAAAAACAGAAAATACCAAAAACCTTCTTCTGATTCCTCAGCTATACCCTAACAGACTTTTCTGTGTAGTGTTACATTTCACTCAAAAAATGTTCTTGATCTCATTTGGATGGTACAGTTGCCCTTTTTAATTTTGGATAATCGTATTTCTTAACATACCTGAAGGATTACGGTTTCTATCTAATTAAAGTGTATGGGCTTTACAGTGCTGTGCAGAGTCGAGATTTTACTCAGCTCAGAAATAGAGCAGCTCAGCTAGAGTTGGAACTGGATATGACCAAAAGACAGCTGGGGACAGAGCGCAATGAAAGGCAAGTATACATTTTTGTATAGTGTTTCCTTCATCTAATTGGGATGAAATGCAATACAATACTAAGACTAATTAGTAGGATAAACAGCAAAGTTAGGCTTTGCTTTGCCGTGTATCTCCTGTGTGTTCAGAGGCTATTCATGTCACTAAGTTTAGTCTGTTCAGCTGTCTAAATTAGCTGTCTAGGTTCCTTTTATAGCCAACAGAATGAGATGCTGAGATAAACTGCCCTCCGGAACTGACAGATTTATGATGGGATGGGTTGCTTTCCTCAACATGCTCTCCTGTCTTCACTCACTGATACTGATGCCCATCTTGATCCGTAGTGGAAGTCTAGGTGACTAGTTGGCTATAAATGTGATTTATTGACTACTAGTTTGACAATATGAATGGCAACCTTTGGCTACATCTGTACTAGTGAACTAACCCAGGTCAGAGCATTGACTTGAGGGGTACACACAATGTATACTTGTCCATACAGTTTAATTGTTAGTACACTGGAATGATTTTGGCCAGTAGCAGCCAACATTCTACCGCGTACTACTTGAGGCACAGAAAGTGTTGGGATGGTTCCCAAATGGCAGTATGGCCAAAGTAATGTGGGCTGGTTGGTTTGGGTTTGGGTTTTCTTGCTGCTGTTGTGGGGTTGTTTGGTTGGTTTTGTTTTTTTTGGTTTTGCTTGTTTGCTTGGTTTTGGGTGTTTTTGTGGGTTTTGGTTGGTTGGTTTGTTGTTTTGTGGGTAGTTTTTTTTCATGGGAAGAGGATATGTACAAACTGTTTCATTTGATTTGGAGACAGTGCCAGAGAATAGTCGCTGGCCTGCTTCATGAGTGGGTTTATCTATGTAGTCCTGGTGTCTTAAATAGTTTTCTTGTCTGTGAAACAGTAGTACTTCTCTATTTCGTGGGTATATTGTATAAAATATTACAGTACCTGGCATTATTTTGAGCATATAAACGAGATGGTTAAAAGAAGCAGTTTGATGTGATTGTAGCACAGGTCTAAGAATCAGGTGTCTTGTTTAATTGTAGTAAATTACTTTGTTGTTACTCTGTTCTTTCATAAGTAGGGATGAAGGTTTTGGAGGGGACATCTCCGTACCTGAGGTTAGATCTTTTAAAGATGGATTTCCTAAGTGTCTCAGTGTATGTTTCAATTTCAAATTAGATTCTGCTTTACCTTGAAGACATGGCAAAAACTGCAGAACTTTTGGATTAGATGCACAAATCATAGAATCATAGAATAGTTAGGGTTGGAAAGGACCTTAAGATCATCTAGTTCCAACCCCCCTGCCATGGACAGGGACACCTCCCACTAAACCATGCCACCCAAGGCTCTGTCCAACCTGGCCTTGAACACGAGGTTTAGAATCATTTTAAAAGTTGTTATCATTTGTGTTTGCCCAGATCATAGAATGAGGTAGACTGTATACAAATACAGGAGTGCCTTCGTTTTAAAAGAAACTGTATCTTCTTCAGACTGTTGTTTCTCTACTTCCCCTATGTGAGTGCATCCCTCTCATGGCATATGGGTGCTCCTCAGTAGGGACTGCAAGTGTTTCTTCTTGAAGTGTTTATTGGCAGAAAGCTGAATCAGCTTCCATACTTAATTTCTTCTCCTTGTTAAGGATAATTTGGTACTAGAATGGTTGCTTATAGTTGCAATAATATCAACACTTAGTTTACAGATGGTTATCAAACTAAACATTAGAGTGAGCCTATGCTGAGGCAAAGATCACTAGTTTTCATTCTTGAAGAGAATTTCTCTTCTATTTCAAGAGAAATACAAATGAAATTAGGATCATAGAATAGAATCATAGAATGGTTAGGGTTGGAAAGGACCTTAAGATCATCCAGTTCCAACCCCTCTGCCATGGGCACAGAGACCTCACACTAAACCATATCACCCAAGGCTATGTCCAACCCAGCCTTGAACACCGTTAGGGATGGATCATTCGCAACTTCCTTGGGCAATCCATTCCAGTGCCTCACCACCCTTACAGTAAAGAATTTCTTCCTCATATCCAATCTAAACTTCCCCTGT
>JANRGW010009248.1:0-45220 GCA_024733675.1 Psilopsiagon aymara | reverse complement strand
GATGCTGGCGCTGAAGCGGCTGCACGAAGCGGTTGTGGGGCTGCTGCTGTGGCGGGGGGCGGCGGAGGCGGCAGCGCCTCGTCCCGCCGCCTCCGAAGTGCTCAGCCAGCACCTGCGGCAGCGCGGCCTGCCCCACTGGACCTCGTACTGTGTCAAGTACAGCGCCGTCCGCAACGATCAGTTCGGCCTCTCCAACTTCAACTGGCGGGTGAACGGCGCCAACTACCACATCCTGCGCACCGGCTGCTTCCCCTTCATCAAGTACCACTGCTCCCGCGCCGCCCCGCAGGACCTGGCCGCGCACAATGCCGCTTTCACCGCCCTCAAGGTCCTCAATGCCGGTAAGGCGCGGCGCGGCGCGGCGGCCTCCCCCACTGCAGGAGGCGGGAAGGGGTGAGGTAAAGCGGCGCTCGCCGTGAGGGCCGCGTCCCTGGAGCGGGGCCCTGCGGGGAGGCTCCGTTCCCCTGAGCTGAGGGATCCCCCCGAGAGCGCCTCGACCTCCGGCCCCGCGAGGAAACGGTGTAAATCAACGTCTCGGGGGCTTTACCGGGTTCGCGTTTCGCTGCCCGGTGTAACAGGGAAAATCAGCCCTCCTTCAAGCAGACGCGGGAGCGCTCCTTAGAGAAGCGGCTGGCACCAGCGGGTATGGGTAATCCTCCGTATACAAATCTATGTTGTCTTACCGTGGGTGCGATCCTCGCCTCTAAGCAAATACACGAGCGCCAGCTGAAGGGAAACTGTGTTTCTGAAGGAGTGTCTGAGCGAATCTTTGCGCCTGACAGCCTTTTTTTCGTGTGGGCTTGGATCCCTGAAGTGCTGCCGCAATATAAAGGCTTATAAATATAAATGTTCTCTTAGTACTTTAATATAAAAATAGCTATAGATAAGTGTGAAACATACTTATATTCAAAACTTTACCTCTGCATACACTACTTACTTAAATGTTGGCAACAGTGGCATAATTAATTCTGTAAGTTTATTGGGTTTATATTGCATTTAAAAATGAATTTCATTCACTTTGCAAGTTTTTAATGGCTTTTTTTTTTCAAAAACATGCTCACTAGTCATAATTTTCGGTTCTTTACAGACATAGTGAGAAAACCACAAAGATTGGTTTATTAATTACAGCTATAAATCTGATTCTGTTTCCCCACACACGTAGACCTTTTATCTGCCCCATCTTTCCTACAGTTACCCTGAGTGTTTTGTATTTAAATGATTGGTGAACAAGTAAAAAGTAATCTCTATCACCTCAGAATCTGACTTGAGCATTCGAATAACTTTAAGCACATTAAATTCAGCATTTCTGTGCTTTCGGAATTTGGGGCCTAAATCCGGCTGTGTTTTTTCCCTTATATTAAGTAAAATGTTGTCTGTAACAGATGGGTGACTTGGCAGTGCAAAAAATAGTGGTACTTTTTATACATACACCTTCCTACTCATTCCAGTTTTGTTGGAGCTGGTAGTGTGAACTACTGAATTGATTTTCCCAAGAGCAGCTTCATGTTGATCATGTGAAGTTGCTGCCTATTTTCCTTCCTGTCTCTGCTCTCATACATGGCAAAGTCTGAACTGATAACTAAGTGGCTGTCCGGAGAGTTTCATTTTTAGTATTTGCATATATATTTTTTGTAATCAGTAGAAATCAGGCGGTAGACATGACCATGTTCCGCTTCTGTCATGCTGCTATCCTCCCATTTTCTTTTTCTATTGATTTCTGTGAATTGCTGCTTTCGTAAGCTACTTCCTGATTCTTGTATGCTTGAAGAGTATTATGTACTGAAGAGTATTATGTACTGATAGCTGCTTGTAAGCATTTCAGTAAAGACAAAATGTGGATAAGGCAGTTTTTGGAGGAATGCTTTCTTTCTAGTTTCATTTTGGAATCATCATCACTTTTAATTGGCGGGTTTAATTTTCCTGGCTTCTCTGTATGTAATGTGTTTTTGTTTTTCCTTAGGCATCCCAACTTTACTGTATGGAATTGGCTCCTGGTTCTTTGTCAGTGTCACAGAGACTGTTCATACGAGTCACGGCCCAGTTACTATTTATTTTCTAAATAAAGAAGATGAAGGCGCAATGTACTGAAATCGCACCCTCAAGTACCTGTCCTCTGGGGGGGGGTTCTGTGTTACAGCTGCTCAAATATCTGTTCCCTTTGACTAAAGACAACTGAAGGTGACTTTTTTTTACAGTGCATTTGTTGACTTAACATCCTGCCCTCAGGAAGCTGCATGGACTTCTTGGTCATAAGAGATTTATTTTTGCAGAGGTTAGTGAAGTCGAAAAAGTAGAAGCCTTGGTAGAAGAATTAATATTTCTAAGGGTGTTAGAATTTGTGCTTATTTAAAGGAATACATCTACCGACTTAGAGAACTGAAATGTAGCATGTGGGCAAGGAAACTGTGAAAACATTAGACCTTTTCAGAATTACTCTGAAAAGATGAAGTTGCTCAGGTTTAGACTCTTGACTGGATGTTTCATAACGCATAAATTGTCATAGCTGCAAGTGTCTGGATGCATCCATGGCGCTGACTAGTCACAGTTGCCTGGAGGACTCTGGAAAAATACCACCCAAAGAAGTTACAGATGGCTGTATCATATTTCTTCCAGTGATATTTAAATAAAATATCTAAAATGTGGTTTATGTTTGTATTTTTTGCAATTTTTGAACTCCAGATATCTGCTTTTTCTGTTGTTGTTGCTTTATATACTTTGTATATATATGTTTATGTTATATATATATATGCTTTATATATATTTATTGTTACTTCTTTATAGGTAAGTAACAGACCCTAAGTTATCTAGAAGATTGTCGCCTGTGCTAATTCACAAATTGCTATTTTTTGTTAATAGAGGAGAATCAGAAGAATTCTAGCTTTGTTTTTTCAGTGCACAATAGCTGATTTCTCCAGCTATAACTGAGCACAGCTGTAATGTGCTCATATAATAATGGGATGACTTACATTCAGTTGGAACCAAAGGAAAAGCTTTCAGGGAACTGTTTGGATGGTGGAAATACGGAATTATTGGACAGTAAGTTCAAACAATGGAAACACATCTACAGGGCACATTACAGGATTACACCTAGTTTTAGTGCCAGTGAAAACTGCTGTCTGTTCCAAATTCCACGTCTGGTGACATAAATTGATTATTCAGTTGTCATAAGTAGGAAGGTAAATGTAAAACGGGTGGGTACTGGGGATGAAGGGGAACTCACATTCCTAAATAAATGATTATCAAGCTACAACTACAGTATAATTTCATTCAAACACTTTTTTACTTAATTCCAGATAATGGAATTGTTTGCCACTTAATGAAGCAATACATGCGGTTTTTCTAAAGCAACACTAAATAACATTTTAATCATAGAAGTGCCGGCACTCTACTATTTATTTTCGGAGCATATTCTTGACATGAGGTAAGTGGGTTTTAAAGCTGAAGAGATGGTATCACGAGAAGCCTCGTTAATAATAAAAATTACTGTTAGTCTCTTTCTAGAACTGATTTTCACTGTATTGGACAAAGTTAAATAACTGCAGCTCATAAGTTAAAGTCAAATATTATCATTCATTGCCATGGATCTCGTCAGTACTTTGCTGTGAAGGTTTAGTCTCTACGCAGGGTTGAGAAAATGGTTTTTAATTACTAGACCATAAATACAGCTCTTCATTGGAGTTGCACCTCCACTCACCGCAGCTTGTTTGATTTCTGATAATGTGTACTGCTGACTTTGCTTACCTGTTTTTCGATAAATGCAGGCAACATGACTCCTTGTCCATACAGTGATGGGCAAGTCTCCTTAGAGAACATCTCTGACAAACTGCCCTATTGATCCCTGCAATTCTGTGCTGCTCGCAGCATTAAATAGAGACTTGATTTCTTGTTCAATGATCTCACTGTGTAACAATTAAGCAAATGTAATATTTTCTTGTATTACATGAAAATCAATAGACCTCTTGCTCTTATGAAGTTGATCATGCTAAAGGATGAACTAGAAGATGTCTGAGGGCAGAGTGCAAATATAATATCATTTCCTCATTTCATTAAGGCTTGTATGTGATCTGTGACAGGCCTTAAGAGGGAAAATATGCTATTTATAAGGGATAATGCTTGACTTACTTAATCATGACAAAAATCATTTGAGTATGAATATAAACCTACTTGCTTGTCTTCAACCAAAGGTAAAACACTTCATCTAGCCTTAAGTCTCTTTTTGCTATAAATACTTAGTATTTTTTTTAATCATCTGTCTTAAGTTTTGAAGTTTTGGCCTGAACATAAGATGGAAATGTTGAGGGGCAAGAAGATTCAAGGAGATCAGTGCTATCTTGTCTCAAGTATTTCTCTAAGGCGCAGGGGAATATGGGAAGAGCAGGCAAGGATGAGCACCTTGTCTGTTGTTCTGAGCTGAACCTTTCTTCTTTACCTCTCTAATCCCCGTGATCTCCTGCCCTGTGGCAGCCAGCCCCGGAAGGGACACTGGCTATGAGGAGAGCTGGGTCTTCTGTTGTGGAGTGATCCAAATGAACTGAAGAGTGGCCCTGAAGTGTGCTTTAAAGCTGAGCTGCTGGCAGTGTAGTTGTTCAAAGGTGCCTTATTTGCACACACACAGCACCTGACTCTTGCCTGTAAGGGCCTTTTGAGTTGTGTTGTAACCCCATTGCTTCAAAAGGCAAACTTGTAGGGAACCAGGCTTTGTTAATTCCTCTGTTAATTATTCTAACTAGCGTCCTCCTTTTTGTATGTATTATATATGCATGTGTTATGTATGAAACACACTAATGTTGACACCTATTTTTCTATAGATGAAGCATAAAATGACCCTTCTAACTTTTTGCAGATTTGCTCTGCACCCCTTCCATGTGAAATGAAGTGCAGTTTATCTTGTAAGTCTTGTCTTAATTATCTCTTGGCTGTATTCAAGAATGATGTTTAAATGAGAGATGACATAAAAAGGCAGGGAGCTTTGTTTCACCTCACTTAACAACTACTTCAGATTAATGAAACCTTAGCCTAAGCCCAGAGGATCAGGTAGCCACTTCTTGTAGCAGTCTTTTTAAACAGTAATGACTACTGGGGGCACCTTTACCTAAACGAGTGCTTAGCATTACATCTTACCCAGGTCAGTGGTCTCAGGTATCCCAGTTAAACTGTGTTACTGTAAATTAATGGAAAATGTAACTGCGCTTTGCTGAAAGATCAATGTCCAATAGAGGCTGCACAATCAAATCTTGTTGCAATGATTGAGGTCCTTAATTGCCTTTCAAAGATAAGGTGGTAATCAACGTAGGTTTAACTGATCTTTTTTACCAGTTCAATTACATGCTAATGACTGCAGCCAAGTCAGGATCTTTAACTACTTATTAAATCTTATGTTTGTGGTGAAAAATTACTTAAGCCATACAATCGATAAAGCCCAGGTCTTAATTACTATATTTCACTTTTATACCTTTTTGTATGTGTGGCAAATGTTTCACCAGAGACTGACGATAGTACCCAAGATACTGTCTCTTCCTCCAAATTGTGATAATGTGGGTGTTTCTATGTTTGTTTTAATGAAGTAATGCAAGCATGTTCCAAGCAGCTCACTGTATTCAAATATAATTTTTTAACATATAATAGCACTCCTTTTATCAGTAGAAAATACACTGCTTGCTAGCCTTCATGTGGCCACAGTTTCAACATGAAGTTCTTTACTTTTTTCCAGTTTAAAGTTATACTTAGGGACTAGTAAGGATTTATCTTCCCAACTGTTTAAGATTATTTCTGAGATAATGTGAGAGTACTGAGTTGCTGTGTCCTCTCCTTCTTGATCTTCCCTGGAGTGATAGCCAGTGCTTTTCTCCCGTTTTCCAAGAAACCTGGAACCACCTGACTTTTCCTAGACTGAAGTCAGACCCATCCTCAGCTTCCTCTATGTGTTGACCTACTGTAATTCTGAGTGTTTAGCAGCATTAGGTAGAACCTTTTCATTTTTTCTCTTTGATCTTTCTTTTTGCATATTCGTGCTTACTTTGGTTTTAGGTATTTGTGCTTACTCTGCCTGCAGAAGTTGGCAGGCATGAGCACATCTCAGTTTCTCAGACTCCTGTGAAGCACAGCAACAACAGAACTACCTGACAGTGTGGAGTACCTGTGCTGGTATGCAAGTTGGAGCTTCCTGGTGTGCTTATGCTTGCCAGGCTCCCTTGTGCTCAGTGAACATATGAATCTGAAAATCTGTATAACAACTATGGTATCCATAACCTCAGCCTTAATCTGAGTCAATCATCTGAGAGAATCCAGTCCTTTTTGAGCTCTTACAGGGCTGGTATTGCCTACTTTACTTAATTCAAAGCAGTTCCAACTTGGTAGAGTAGGAAGGGGGGTTGATTACTCATCAGCAGAGAGAAAGGCTATTCAGTTTTTCTTTCCTGGATGGATTTGGTAGAAAGAATGCCTACAGTGGGGCTAAGAATGAGCAAAAAAAAAAAAAGGTCAGGTTTTAAGAAGCTGCTTGCTGCAGCCTGGTACTTTTTGGCTGTTAAGTACTCTGAAACCTATGGATGCTCCTTCCAGTAGTAATGCTTTCTGGAAGAGTGGAACAGGAACTCAGAGTTTGCTCTTCCAGCCTTCAAAATTGTTCCTGCCCATTGTCATGGACAAATTTAAATTTTCTGATGAAACTGAATTGATTGGAAGCATTCTATAGGCAAAAAAACCTAAATAGACAACTGTGAGTTGACTAAATAGTCCCCTTGAATAATCTAATAGCAGTAAAAAGATCCTTGATGTCTAAAGCTCTGAAAACTGTCATTATAGACCTCCCTAATGCACATTATTATTGAATGAAATTTAAGTATTTCTTAATAGTTGTATGCCCTTAGGCCTTTGGTTTAGACCAACTTTGCCTGAAACAAAGGAGATTTTGCTTCATGTATTATTTACTCTGGCCATTTAATTTAAATTAGTTTTTGCTGTAACTCCTTAATCATGTTCACTGCAGAAAAGTAAGTTATTAATTCTGAGAGTTGTCTTGATTTAATCCCAAAATATAGGTATTTATGGAAGTAGAAGTCATGCTGTACTTTCTTGGGCTGTATGGTTTAAATGCACCTAAGAAAAAGTGGCAGCTTTGGGGAACTGCAGCAAGGGGAATATAGAATGAATGGGAATGTAAACTAAAACCAGTCACTAAAATACTCCAAGTTTATTTGAGAGATTTTTTTTATTTCTGGAAAAGACTTAATATGTTATAACTGTGTTTGCATTTAAGTCTTTTTAAAAAAGCATGTGTGCAGTAGAACATCAAAATTTGCATTAATGATTGGATACTCAATGTCAATCACTGACCTCTCTGAATTAGTAAGTGAATAAATACAGCTGAATTAAGAGGACTAATGTATCACCAAATATTTATTACTCATAGATGACTGTAGTTTAACCTTAATTATTTATGGTAATCCATCATAATATGCTAGTAAATGCACTGCAATACGTTTGTAGAAAGTAATGATGCCCATGTAGCATGAGAGCTCTCTGCAGCAGCCTTTAAGAGATGATTTTGTCTGAGTTCAAGTTATAAATGATCCAGATTGATAACATTTTTTGTGTTGTCTTAACAGAAAACTCAAATATGGATCAGTTCAGCCTTTAAAAACATAAAGAGGAAGCCACTAAAGTTTGAAATGATGGAACACTGTGTTATAGTTTAGCTAGCTTGGAGGCACTATGGTTGCTGTTTGCTTGGGAAGGTAGAATACATAGTGTGATTTTTAATAGCAATTGCATCACTTTAAGCACAGTTTATGAGCCCTGTTCTAGTTCATTATAAAACCAATTTATTACTTTCAGTGCTATTAATAATCCTAATAGAATTAAAACTGTAAAACATGATTAAAAGCAATCCTTCAGACAAAAAAAGTCTGATCAAAAAAACTTTAAAGTTCAAAATGTAAATTTCAAGTCAGAACGCTTTTAAAGAACACTTGAAATTTTTGAATGAGATGATGAAGTATTACAAAGTCAAAACTATTTTTGTTCTTGCAAGAAGAAATGCCATGAGATACAATTGCTACTTGCTTAGTGATTCATGGGCCTGGTTGTGTACACGCTTTGTGATATATGAATTATTTAGTAAGAAAAATCACAATAATTTTGTTGTTACTCAAGAATTTATAGGTTGACAGAAAAACAATTATACAACCCCTGAAGTTGGTCTGATGGGGTACAGTAGCAGCATTAATGAGAGCCAGGCATTTTTGCTCAATTCAGCTGGTATAGTTTGTGTTATAATTTTTCAGTAACTGCGTATCACATCTAGCTTTTCAAATATACATGAACCATGCTTCTGATCTGCTTATTTCAAAATCTGTTCATGATTTAAAGCAAGAACTAAGCATTTAATAATGCAGCCTTAATCAAGTTTACTGTTGTTTGGGTTCTTTTTCAGTTCAAGATGAGTTTACCATGAGAAAGAGTTTTAAAAGATCTACTTGGTTCTACAGATTCTACTCCCACCAAACTGGAAGTAAGATCAGTTTATTTCTTGGGATTTGGTTTCAGCCCATGCACAGTGACTGCACAGGGTAGTAGGGAGGCACAGAAAGAAGACAGCTAGTTCTGCAAGGTTTAATGCAGGTTTGGAGGGATCTTGATCTATACAGGTATTAATGAAGCTGGTACACTGGGTGATTCTTTCCAAGGAGATGCATTTTAGAGGAGAATTTGTTTAGAAAGCCTGGGTGCTGTTGACCTACTTCTTTCATAAGCCTAAAGGAATTCAGTTTGCTGCACTCACAGGTAATCGGAAGATGTGGGAAGGTAATAAAGGTGAATTTCACCCTGATATTTTATCAACATAGACAGTTATGTATTAATCCCTTCTTAAAAAAAATATAAAGGAAGTCATGACAATGTATGCTGCTAAAGCAGTGATCAGGTGCCATTTTCTTTAGGAAATGAAGAGCTTTTCCTTTGTTATTTATACCAGTTATCTAGAAACTGGTACAGGGATGAAGCAGAGATGATAAACTGAACTTGGTGAACCAAGGACTGGCATTTAGGTTCTGATTCCTCTAAGTCTGGTTTAAATACTATATCTGAATTACATGTAATAGAGTACAGTGCTGGTAACACACTATTCCAAAGCTTTTTAATAGCTAAAATGTTGAATAACTTTTAGCACAGGTAGTTGACAAATGCTGTTTAGTCTGTTACACAGTAAATGTCTGCTATTCCTATGTCATAGCTGGGCAAATTCTAGCAGTAATGAAGTCAAAATTGCATTTTTCACTTGCATCAGCCTGATCCTGAGGTTCAGCATGTGCACCCCTCCACCAATGGCAAGGAAAACCTCCTAGATACAGGTCCTGGAATGGGAATATTCAAGAACAGGGCCGGGGACTCAGCTTTTCTTTCCTCTGTCTCCTTTTTATGGAGTTCTGGTAGAGGGACTCAAAACTTCATCTCATGGTATCTGGCAGTGAAAAGATAGAAAATGACTTGTGTTAGAGAACTGTTTTTGCAGTGGGAATTAGAGAGGGAAATAAGTTATTACTACTTTTTGAGAGCCTTGCAAATTACTCTCATAATCCCATTCCAGGCAGTCAGTGGCAACAACACTTTCTCCATCCTGCTCACCGATACTCCCATGGGATTCCGCAGCATGGCAAATCTAATGATTTTAGTCTCCTTCCGCATCAGCATTCTGCTTTTCCTTGAAAACAAACATTTCTTTTCTTTCTGTGGCCAGAAAGAAAATACATCTCCTCTGTCCTCTCTAGCCACAATGGGAAGCAGTAGAGAGCAGCAGCAGACTGCAGTGTGACAGACTTTCTTGTGCTTGTAGCATAAAGCCAGCCTGGAAGTCTGTGACACTGATGGAGGATATTTCCCCCATGCAAATAATAACAAAATTTATAGAAGTCATGGGCTTCATGATCCTCCTGTAATTAAAGAACAGATATATTGTTCCTTTGCAGATCTTGAATGTTATTACATTGTGGATAGACAATAACTTTGGATACATAATTATAAATAGGAAATGCATGCTTATTTCTTGCTGGCAGTGTGTCATCTGGGGTTAGTGGGGAGAATCACACTGCTTCATTATATTTTCCTGTGGCTTTCTGGAATTCCTGAATTTCCTGTGTTGGAAACTTTTAAAGATGAGATTCTTGGAGCAGTCAAATATTGACCTTTAGGAGTATTTTGATACATGATAAAAAAAAACCCATGTTCTTGCCACACAGATTTTCCCTCCAGTGTTGAGATGAAATGTAAGAACAGATTTTGGTGACCTTCTGCTCTCGTAGCAGGAATGCTGCAGAATGAGAAAATAAATATTAACTATTTGTTTGAAATGTTAGTGTAGTTAGAATGAAAGTTTCCTATGAAACACAGGCTTTAAATAAGTGGCAAACCCAAACTTACACCAAGAAACATGTGCCTGATGTGCTGTACTTCTTAAGATGTAGAAAACCTTGAAGTTTGATTACAGCTGCATCAACACAAATCAGAATGAGGGATTAAGGTTATGATTAGCCCTGGAAAATCTACATAATATTTATGCAAATGTGTCAAATTGAGTTGGTTTTCCCCATAGTCTGGTAAATGAAAAAGACATTTTAGAAAAATTTCAGTTCTATAGAACTCCTATGATTTTGTACCCTATTCTTGAAAATTTAATAGAAAATGAACCTGATTGAAATGAATATGACGAAGGTACACAGGGACTGCAGGTAAAAGGTTCATTTGAACAGAAAGACGTCTGTGTGGGCAGCACCAATCCCTCAGATACTTTGGAGCTGGGGTTCTATTAATTTCTAATGTAGGAACTAAATTATGAAGTTAGTGAACAGAGAGAGGATTATCCCTCCTAATGGCCATTGAAAACTTTCCTTTTTTTCCTAAAGCTCAAACAAAATAGAATTCTTCAATAAAGCTTGAAGATGTTTCAGGGATTAAGTCAAATACACCTCCCATATTTGCCCCCTCTAAACTGACAATACATGTCAGATAGCCCAGTTTGTCAGGTGTGATGTGAGATTGTGGTAAAATGTACGGATCAGTCGCCTGCAATTGAGATTAATGCTCTTCTGCTAAAAAGACCTGGGAAGTTTTGTCCTTATGGATCAGAGATCCTTCCCTCTGACAGCCAAAAAGCTTTCTTAAAAAGCTGAATATTGCCTATCATGGCTTGTGATCACCGTGTGGAGATTACAAAGCTGTCACACTCGAACATAACTGTCCTTTGCTGCTGCAGATGGTGCTGGACGTAAGCTTTTAACAGGGATTTTCTTTCATCAGATCTGTGCTTTAAGATGGATGTTGGTATCGCAGATACTTACAGGAGTACTGTCTAAGTTGGAAAAAGAGGAAAGTATGTGACAACTATTGGCAAAACTGCTTAAAGCACGTTAATAGAGATGTTTGGATATTACAGTACTGCGTGGAGCACGGTGTGATGCTGCTCTCGCTGCCCAGTTACTGGTTTGCTTTGCAGTCTAACAGGGGCCAGCACAGGGCCCTTGCACCGAGGATGGACTGTGCAAGGTGGCCACGGGCACAGGTTTATGGCTGCATACGTGCTTTTGTGTGTCAGCTGAATGTGCTGGAGGCACAAACCCCCGGAGTTCAGGAAGCGCTCAAGAGGCCCCCGTTCGCTACTCTCAATTCTGAAGAGCGGCGGCACTGGGCACTTCACACGTGTAAAGTCCGAGCCTGACCCCATGTGGTTTTTTTCTGTCTCAAACGTGGCTTTCCTGTAAAAAGTAGAAGGCATAATAGGGGGAAAAGAAATTCAAAGCGGTGCCTGCCACTGTGCAGAGCAACACCCGCTGGCCCCCGGAGCGGCCACGGCCTGAGAACCGCCTCCTCCCCTCACCATGGCACCGCCTCCCTTTCCTTTTCCTTCCCCTTCCTCCTCCTGGCGCTTCCCTCCTCCGGGCCGCTCCGTTTTGGTTCCGGGGCAGCGGCCCCTTCCTACGGGCGGGGCGGTGCGGTGCGTTGCGGGTTCGGCGCCGCTGGGCTCAGCAGCCGCGGGCCCGCCGCAGCATGTGAGCCCGCCGGGGCGGGGATGCTCTGGCTGCTCTGCGGCCCCTCCCGCGCCATGGAGGGCCAGGCGCTGGTGATCCGCATCAAGATCCCTGATGGTGGGGCCGTCGACTGGACCGTGCACTCGGCGCCTCAGCTGCTCTTCAGGGACGTGCTGGTGAGTCCCAGGCAGAGCCCGGGGGGAGCGGGGTCTGCGGCTGCGGGAACGATGGCCAGGAGCTGGTGGGGAAAGTGGTGGCAAAATCCTTGCCTGGGGGTGGAAGGTGGTGGGACGGGGTGTTTGCTGTCTCCTGTCTGCGCCTGAAAGTTGTGACGGGAAAGTGACTACAAGAAGCCAAGGGCCTGGGGATGCCAAGAGTGCGGCATCCCGGGGGCTTGGTGTGACTGGGCGGTCAAAAGCAGCGCTTTACAGTGATTGAAAAAGTGGTTCTTTGGAAATCAATGCCTCCCTGGCATGATATTTGTGTGCTCTGCACTTGGGCTATAGCTGCTCTTGCTTTGGGTGATAGTGCCCATAGCCGTGCTCTGGGTTTGCTGCATCTCCTTTGCTCTGGACTGCCTTCAACCCTTTCCTGCCTTGTTTTCTCCCCACGTGCGCATCTAGTATACAGGGATACTGTTTACTCAGAAGCAGTAATGGATACTTATTGCATTTATTGTTTCTTCTTAATTTCATCCTTAGCCTAAAGAAAACTCTCCTTCTTCTGTTCAGCTCATATTACTTTCTTCAGGATGCTCTTATCTTTCCTACACAACACATCTCTGCTGAAGACTCTGTGGCGTAACGGGTTGATTTGCTGGAAAATGTTTGGTGTTGGGCCTGTGGGAGATTGCAGAGGTAGCTGGAGCAGATGGCAGATGTTTCAGGATTTGTTCTTCCTAATATTTAGCATTATCCAACACTTCCTATAGATGGAGGAGGAGAACTCGTGACAGATCAATAGGATTTTGGGGCAGTTTCATCTTGGAGCAAACCTGGGACAACCCACTGTACGCTTCAAAGACAAGGGGTGTGAATCTCAGCCAGGTTTATTCCTGTCCTGGGTTCAGCAGCAGCAGTCATTTTTCTCCTTCTTAGTAGCTGATGCAGTGCTGTGGTTTTGACTTTTGCCTGGGGAACAGTGCTGATAACACCGATGGTTTCAGTTGCTGCTCAGTAATGTTTACTCTGGCCAAGGACTTTCTGAGCCTCATGCTCTGCCAGGGAGGAGGGGAAGCCGGGAGGAAGCAGAGACGGGACACCTGACCCAAACTGACCAAAGAGGTATTCCATACCACAGCACGTCATGCCCACTATATAAACTGGGGGGCAGTTACCTGGAAGGGTTTGATCACTGCTTGGTTGAGTTGTGTATCGGTCGGTGGGTGGTGATTGGTTGTATTCTCTTTCCTTGTATTTCCCTTGTCATTTTTATTACTGGTGGCAGCAGCAGTGCTTTGTGTTATACCTTAGTTACTGGACTGTTCTTATCTCAACCCATGGGAATTACATTCGTTTGATTCTCCTCTCCATCTCTCCTGGAGCAGAGAGGAGGAAGGGTGGGGGCAGTGAGTGAACTGCTGTGTGGCTGAGTTGCTGCCTGGGCTTAATCCATGACAACTCTACATTCTGCTTCATGTTTTTCATTTTTCTCCAAATAAAGTGAGAGAATCCCTGATGCTTGGACTATCCTTTGGCATTTTAGAAGTACTGGACACTTAAGTTTGGTTGTATTACTTAAAAGTAAATAGGGAAGTGTTGTCAGATTGAAAGCACAGCTTTGCAAAACCATTTTGTTATTTAGTTGTCATCCTTGTTGTTTCAGCTTAAGAATAGCGGGGGGTACATGGGCCTTAAGCCAGAGCTGTGTAGTCTGTTTAACAAGTATGTTGAAAAGAAGTGCTGCTGAAGCTTAAACTGCAGAAGCAGTTGGGACTGGTGTCTGTAGTTTGCTCTGAGCCTCTGACCCTACTGCGATGCTAGCTTTGGAGGTGCAGGAGTGAGGAATAGGGACCTGTACCGAAGGCCAGAGAGGGCTTCAGACAGCACAGCTGTAACTCAGTGGTTGGACCTTATCTTACATGTGAGATTGCACCTGAAGCTTCTGTTGTAGCTCCTATAGCTGCTCCATCAGGTTGCAGCTGATGTCTTTTTGACCTGAAGTTAAAATAAGCCTATGTGTTCAGTAGTGATACAATGCTAAAAGGCAGAGTGCCTTTTGGACCCAGATCTGGAGCAGAAGTAGAATGTTACTGCTATTGAAGTAGCACCAATAGGCTTCACCTGCATTGGTTTTTTAGTCATATCAGGGCAAAGTACTGAGCTCTGGTCTAGTGAGAAGCACTGCTGTGAGGAGTGTGGGTAGTTGCCCCCAGCGTTCTGGGAAGAGCCTGGCAGGGCCCTTGATACCTGAAGTGCTTCTAAGAGTCTTTGTGGTCAATGTCCAGGGCCTGTGCTGTAGGCACTTCTACCCCAGCCAAGCGCAGCTGCTGAAGTCGGGAGCGTATCCTTACACAGTTGCTTTCTTTAGCGGAGCAAAGCACTATGATGAACTGCACCATCCGGGTGGCCACATGTGATGATCACTCTTCTTCATTAGTAGACATCTTGGATGTGGGGATGAAGGGTTTTATGGCAGTGTTTGTCTGGGAGCAGAGCTGTGCATTAGCATCTGTGGCTGATTGCCATTTTCATGTCAAAAACTCTCTCTTGTGCACTGTGAAATCTTTAGAGAAAAAGGAAAAAGTTTAATAACATCTGAACTATCTCAAGGCCATCACTTGGAGAGGCCTGGAGCAGCTCTGCTCTGGAGCCAGGCTGAGAGA
Organism: Psilopsiagon aymara; assembly: GCA_024733675.1. Taxonomy (NCBI): domain Eukaryota; kingdom Metazoa; phylum Chordata; class Aves; order Psittaciformes; family Psittacidae; genus Psilopsiagon; species Psilopsiagon aymara. Next base: position 30,376 of record JANRGW010009248.1, on the reverse strand, counting down.
GCTAGGCTTGTTCAGCCTGGAGAAGAGAAGCCTCCAAGGAGACCTTAAAGCAGTTCCCAGTGCCTTAAGGGGCTACAAAAAACCTGGAGAGGGGCTTTGGGCAAGGGCCTGTAGGGCCATGATATGGGGGAATGGCTTTAACCTGCCCGAGGGGAGACTGAGATGAGCTCTTAGGCAGAAGTTCTTCCCTGTGAGGGTGCTGAGGTGCTGGCACAGGGTGCCCAGAGAAGCTGGGTGTGTCTGGCATCACTCTTCTGAGGTAGGTGTCATGAGGTAGGTGTCATGGTCTGCTTTGTATGAACAAAGCCCCATAACATTATCTGATACCAACAAGGTATTCTTTTTAAATGCTATTACAGTTAATTTAACTAACTCCCAGCAGTGTGAAGAGCTGTGTGTATCCTTGCAGTGTTTTGTGCTGTCACGCAAGACTATTTCCATCTTCCTTTTCCAGACAAGAAGCTGTGGTATAGAATGCCCAAGTACCCTGTCCATACCCATAGTGTACCGTGTTAGAGTGAGGAGTCTGATGCTCAGGGTGCCTTGCACACTAAATGACACATTTCTTAATTTTCAGCTGCTCTGATTCTGTCTCGTGCAGGAGCCTTTACAGATACTAAATGGTGTAGCAGGTATTCAGCTGGAAAGCCTGATGCCTGTTGGTTGCTGCTGGTGCTTGGCCTCAATGCTGTAGGATGGTGCTTGACTCATGGAAGCAGCTCTACTTGTATGCTTTAGCTTAGGCATTTTCTTGATTACTCTCTTAAACTGAGTGCTAAGAGCTGTTCTTCATAATGTCACTTTAAATATGCTCTGTGTATGTCAGCTTTGCAGATCTGTGAGTTACCAGTAAATAGGTTTATTTTTAAGGCACCACTAAATGAATTACAATAAGCTTATTTTTTTTCATTGGGCTGTCTGGATTTGTTTGCTCTGGCTGTCAGTGGAGTGTTGAAGTACTTGGTGTTAATTCAGGGTAACCTCATGATGTCATACTGAGATAAACCAAGTTTTAACTGAAACGGGAGTGTGAGACACAGTGTCAATATTTACCCTGTCATTTAAAGCTGTGCTTCTGTGCTTTCTGCTTCCTCACTCCAGGGAGAAGTGCTCCACAGCCCTTCCAGGGAGCAGAGTTCAGCTGCTTCTTGAGTTTCCTCCTCTTTATTAGAGGCTTTTCAGTTTTGTAAGATCAGACAGGAACTCTAGTGTATGTGAGCCTGCTTGAACAATGTCTACAGGTTGTATTTCATTGTTTGGGGTCTCTGTTGTCATAGTAGAAAATCATCACACATACATAATCTAATGAAATTTAGCATAATCCTTTAAGCTTGGGTCACTGAGAGGTTCTGCTGGAGGTTTGAGCAGGGAAGTCTTATGTAGCTGATGAAAATACTATGGTAAGTACAGAGTAAGGGTGTGATTTCCCTCCCTCCCACTTCCTGCAGGAATAGTTTTCCTCAGATGTGTTGATTTAGTGCAAGTATTTAAAGCGGACCAGAACAAGGTTTTTGTGGCTGTTAGGGTTTTCTTGGTTAGTACTCATTTTAAAGAAGTCCTAAGTATGTATAAACAGTTATTCTGAATAGGGGCAGGATAAGATTTTATCATCTCTTCCAGTGCTATCGCAGCTTTGGGAGTCTTGGAGCTTCCCTAGCAGGCATTTGGGACTGTCAGACCTGTCTCTCAGTGCTGTGCTTACACACCTCTTACATACAGTTTAAATACCCCAGATTGAGCTCCTTTTCTGATAACAATTTTTAAATGGAAGCATCTGTGTGCCCACATAAGAACATTTTACAAGGAGCTTAAATCTAACAGGATTAAGGCATGTTTGCTGAGGAATTTTCAATGTTTAACTAAGGGGATTTAGAAAGAATCAGTTCACAGTGCAGTTGGGCCAGACTTAAATTTCCTGCTAGGAGCAGAGGGTGCAGCTTGGCTGGCTTTTGACAGAGGACTGGCAGAGCTGTCAAACCTTGGGGAAGTATTTCAGTGGAGGGATTTTCATTAACATGGCAGTGTTTGGGGGTGTATTTTGCTTTTTCTGTCTCCTTAAATTCACAGTCTATATAATTAGGTAGCTATATTGAAAATATTTTATCTTTTGTGTGCAGTTAAGTGTTTAAAATGAATCAATAGCTTGTAATTTAACATCTGAATGGCAAAGATGAGAAAGTTGTAGAAATACCCTTTGCTTCACTGAGCTCTTTGGAAATCTTTAGGTTGCTTTTGCTGCTTTCTCATTTTATTAATTGTGGCTCTTCAGCATTGCACAGAATGTTTAATTTCTTGGTTTTAGACTAAAAGCAAAAATAGCAAAACCAAAAGTGACAGGACAGTGATCACCAAAGCTCTGATGTAGGGGGGGTGGTGCTCAGCACCCTGAGATGCTCACAGTGCATGTACCACAATAAATATGGTGTTCATTAATTTCTAATCACTCGGTGACACTGTCAGTGGAGAGATTGTCTGACATGAGAAATCAGGCAGCAGGAAGGAGCAAACCATGCTGTGCATTTATGCCATGCCCTGACATGACATATTGCAGCCTTGCAAGGGCTTCCAGCAGCACATGCACTGGGAGCCCGGGATGACTTCAGTCTGAGCAGTGATTTTTCACTGAATTTTGAGTAAATGCTGTGTGGAAAGGCTAAAAAAGCCTCAAACGACTCTTCTCCTCTTGATTTAGTTGTACAGAAAAGTGCTGGTTTGGGTCAGAGATGTGTAACACTTGGAAGCGTTTGGTATAGTTTGTGATGGTCTTGTGTATGAATTGCACATCCCCTAAGGAAGGACTTTCATGGCATCACCATAATGCTGAGGCTGGAGGTTGTCTTCAGGGTTTGTGCATTCACTTCTTTAGGTGTTTTAACCAACGTGTTAGAATCTATCTACTGAGGTTAAAAGTTTAAATTCTGATTGAGAGTGGCAAAGAACCCTCCAAACTTTCCACCTTGCATGGAGCAGAGGCGCAGCGCTACTTTGCAAGGTCCATTTCCCCTTTTCTGGGTCCCACCACTTCCCGGGGCTGTTATGGAGTGAAAGCAGCAAAACCTCATGCAGTCTCACAGCTGCTCTTTTAATTCACAGTGGCAGACTTGAGCCCACCCGGAGCTGTTTGTTGCCCTACTCTCAGGTCAGGAGATGGAGCTGTGTGACGATATCTTGCAGCGGGATGGAGGACCAGGGCAGTTGGGAGATGGAGAGGAAGGATTGGGGTGATGTGAGCAGGACTGAGAGAGAAAACGTGCTTTCTTAAATAAAAAGCCACTCATAAACTTGTTTTTATGACTGACTCGGATGAGTTAGATGTGCATTTTTCTATAACCTACGGACAAAATCGATTCTTAAAACTGTAAAACCAGACAAGACTGACTTGTTTGCAAGGATGATTGAGTTATTTGAAAAGAAAGCAGTTCTTTCTCAAGGTAGCGTGGAGGGAAAGGAGGAGAGCACTGTGATTTGTGCTGATCTGTGTTGTGTGCTGAAAAGTTTGTAATTTTGGGGCAGTGGTGAGTAGCAGGTCTTTAAGTCTTCAGCCTGCAGCTGGGGGTGATTATTCTAAATCATCTCATAGACTAGACATTAGGAAGAAGCTCTTCCCTGTGGGGGTGCTGAGGCGCTGGCACAGGGTGCTCAGAGAAGCTGTGGTGGTCCCATCCCTGGCAGTGTTCAAGGCCAGGTTGGACACAGGGGCTTGGAGCAACTGCTCCAGTGGAAGGTGTCCCTGCCTATGGCAGGGGGTTGGAACTGGAGGAGCTTTCAGGTCCCTTCCAATCCAAACCATTCTATGATTTCCCATATGATACATAGCTAATTCTTCTTTACATTTTAGGATGTCATCGGTCAGGTTCTGCCAGATGCAACGACAACAGCATTTGAGTGTAAGTATGACTTGTATAAACTGTCTCCTTTGTTGCATTATTGAGCTGTCATATTTTTAAATAAATAATGTTTATGTTCGTTATATCTTACAATTAAATATTTATGCATTAATGCAAGTTTAATGCTGATACTGAACAAAGCGATATTTTATTATTTAATCATATCTTGAATGAGCATATTTCTACACCATAGCTTTACTCAGCAGCACAGCCTTACCCTGCTCATACTCTTCACTGCAGTGCTATTGCTCGAGTTAAATGAAAGTATAAAGAACCTGTAGGTCTGAGGTTTTAAAATTTTAATCCTTCATTGGAAGAATCCAGAAGAGCAGCAGCTTTTCCAGAAATAGGGTACAGCACACAGATTTGTACCAAATATAGCACTGTTGGAAATTAACGTTTCCTTTCCCTGGAACGAATGGCTGTGTTTTGCTGGAAAGAGGCTGTGGGTTTAGTTTTCCATTTCTCTTTCTGCTAGGCTTAAGCTAAATGACCCATCTTCTGTCTCCTGTGTGAGAATAGAAGTTATTCAGCTTTGTCTCCTGGAGGAGGTGTGAGAGCTGCAGCTCGGTTTGACTGGGGCAGTAGGAATAACCTCTAAAAGACCACATGGGTCTGGTTGGGAATCTGGGAAAAGCAGCTACTGTGTATGATCAGAGGAAGCTGCAGGTTGGGGTTGTCCATAATTGCACTTTCATCTCAGGAAAGGGGTTGTATCGTAGTTTTGCTGAGTTAGAAGAACTCTTGGTGAGGATGTTAGTGCAGATTTAGACCTGTATCTGCTAGTACTCATTTTTTAGCTCTGTTCTTTGAACCCTGTTTTGTTTTCTTTTCTGAGGGATTCCTGGGGGATTGTCCTATCTGGAGAGCAAGAAGCTGCAAAGGGGAGTCAAACATCTGTGTCTTAGGGGATAAGATACTGAGCTAGAGTTCTCTTCCAAGTGGAGAGGGCTCCTGCTATTCCCTTTTAATGCTTATTATATCTTTTTTCTATGTAACTCTGTTTTCCTTTGATAGAGATGAAATAGAAAGAAGGAGCTGGAGGGGATTAGAGGTGTTATATCAGTAAGGTAGTGATGCTGAAGGTGAGAGAGCAGATATGACAAGATAGGGCCTTGCATTCTTATTAGCATTTCTCCCCTCTTTAGAGCTTTATGGGTAATTCTGTGTGTAGATAATCAAAGGAAATACTGTTTTTATGGTCCTTCAAGTGCTTTTTATCTTTCTTTTCATATGTTTGTGTTTTCCCCTCCTAAAACTCCAGACACCTCAGAGTGGAGCTGATGTGTTAGTTCTCTGTAGCCTTGACATCTCTCCTGCACTGCTTTTTGAAACAAGGCTTTGAGCAGGGACCTGAGCAAACCCAGGCTCCAAACCTTGCCAGGTTTTGTTATGATTTGTTAATATTTATTTTTTCCCCCATCCCCCATTAGCTTCTTTTGAACTTCATGCACCAGCAGCAGTCGTTGCAATCAGGGCAGTAGCCCATATTAATGGTACCATGTGTAGAACTTTCCTGGAAATACTTATTTCATTGTGTCTTCTAACATCTGCTTCTGTGCTTTCAGTTCATGTCTCTAGTCTGTCATTTACATCTGCACAAACCCATTTCCCCTGCCATTTAACTGGCATCTAAAATATGTTATGTATATTGATGCGTGATTTTCGTGGTTACTTTTTCCATATCTAATTCCTGGATTTCACCAGCTTAAGCTTCGTTCTCACCTGCTCCATTGCTTCTTCAGATGTGGATAATTGCCATCCAGTGCAGCCTTCTCTGCTATGGGTTTAGTTATTGTTATCTCCAGTGTACCAGCCTTTGCAGCTCCTACCTGGGGCTGCACTTCTCCTCCTGTTGGACCTTGATGTGGATTTCACCATTGCATTACACAGCGCTACAAATAAAATCGCTAACAACATATGGCCTGTTATGATCCTTTTATCCAAACTCTGCCATTTTGTATAGTTGTGACACACTGCAGATTTTGTGAAGATTGCTTCATAATATTTGTTTACCATCTGCTGCACTCTATTTGGTATCTTGTGAGGATTTCATCCTCCATTTTAAGTGACATTAGCAAAATCCAGCCAATACGTAGGATTTTTTGGTTCTACTTTTGCCTCCCTAATGTTCTGGAAAATCGTATTGCTGAGCTCTAGGCAAGAAGAGAAGCCTGGAAGTCCTTCCAAACCCGTATGTCAGATCTAGCTTGGGTTTGGGCTATGCTCACTTACATGTCATGGTATGAAAGCAAAGGATCTCTGCATGGATGAGAGATACATTTTCTTATGGTTTTGCTCTTTACAAGCATTGTCTGACAATTTCAGATTTGGCTTTTTGAATGCCAGGTAACATTTTGTGCCATTTCATCTGCACAGTTTTAATCTCTTCTCTTTGTATCACCATCAGGAATCTTGCCATTCTGAGGATTAGAGAGTTAATTTTATAATCACTTGCAGTGAATAACGTGTGATTTTTTTATAAGGGTTTTGCAAGTGGCTCTGAGAGTTTTCCACTTTTATCTTTTTCTGGTGGCCCCATTTCTGTTCCCTCAAGCCAGGCCTATTCATTGCCTTTTATCTCCATATATTCATTTCTCTGTGTCACATTTCCCCTCTTTACGCATTTCACTCTGATCCCTTCTGGATGATGCATGGTGTTTGTTGTCTTCTCTATTCCAACAGCAGCTTCCTCAGCCTTTCCTACTCAGTTACACACTGCGGCTGGGACTTGGGTTCTGGCCAGGTAGCGTTTTACAGCTCCTCCTCCTTGCTGCCTAAAACCTTTCCAGGCAAGGAAACATTCAGTTTCAACTCACTAACTCTTCTTAATCTTTCCATCATTCATGACTTGCTGCAGGCTGCTAACCCGAGCAAGTACTTCTAGCAATCTGGCAGTTCACCAGTTAAATTTCCATGAGACGAGGCTCTCGTAGGATGTGGCTGTGCTGTCTGGTTCCTCTTCCAGCTTCCACATTTCCAGTGTCCCATAGCTCTTTCAGGACATTAAAAAAGTGTAATTCTGAAGTTTTTATGCTACTTTTTTCTTTCCTATTTGTCTCTTATTTTGCACTCTGTTCTGCATTGTTTTTCTCTTTTTCATTATAGCCTCAAAATTACCTGGTAGGTTTTCAGGGGTAAAATGAACAAACTCCTTTTTGGGGGTAGTTTTAATTTGTTGGAACTCTTCCCTGATTCTGCTGCATAACTAGGAGCAATAATGAGTTTTCATCCAGGGATATAATGACACATTTTTATGCTACTGTAATATGCAGGTCTGTGATATTGGAGAGCATCTGTATCAGTTAGAACATGTCTGTAGAGATGGGGACAGACAGACTGCCCCAGCCTCTGCTTGCACCGTGAGCTGGCCAGGAGCAGACCTGCTGTGGAAATGCACTTGCTCATCTCCATGTTCTCACCCTTTGGTATTTAACAGGGGTTTGAAATATAATGTGTGTGTTGGTGCTTGATTTCCCAGTGCATGTAAGCCCAGGCAAAGGGCTTTGCTTTTGTAACCATATGGCTTTCTGACTAGCTTGCCTTCACCCCAAAGCTAGAGCAATAAAAGGAACTTACTCTTTCACAGCTGATTTGGAGAGGAAGGGTCTGTTCCTTCATCTGGATGAGGTGCAGGTCTTCAGTGGGTGGAAGAGTGAGAGCTTCCCCCAAGGAGCAGTACAGGAGAGGATGGGACATTGCTGAAGGAACCTCATTGGGTGTCTCAGGAACTGCTGGCCTGTGACACTGGAGCGTGTTGTTGCAGCAGCTGGTGCTAATGGGAGGGATTGTGCCCCCTGGTAAATCTGCACCTGCTGAATCCACCATATGTCTTTGGAAGGTCTTTTTCTCCTTCAGATCTTCATGTTGATAATTCTTCTTGAGTGCTTTGCCCTGCCGGAGCCTCTCTGGATCTTGCTGCCTTTCCTCTGGTTCTGGTTCCAAGCAGCCTCTTCCCTTACCCCAGAAGCACCTTGTCTGTATTTGTGGCCATGCCTGAGCCTTCATCATGAAAACATGATTGTCTGGTAATGCTGCTCCTGCTTCTGGCCTCCACTTCACCCACATCAGCCCAATGAACGAAACACAAACTGGTTTTGCTGGTTCACAAACTTCATCCAAATTTCTCTATATAAACCTTGGAGATTAGTGTCCACTTGAAAGCCAGCATTGCTGTGCCATGAAGAAGCCAAGATGCTGTGCACTTGTGACAGGGATGGGGACAGAGGGGTGGGAAGAACTTGGCACAGGGCAGGTAAGTTGAGGTTGGATTGACAGTAAGACCAGAAGCTTTTACTGGGAGAGAAACAATTTAATTGTAGTTTTATTTTAATTTTCAATGAAAAACTGCCAAAACATAACTCCATCTGCGAGGGTTAAAGCATGCTCAGAAACTACTTCATGTTTGTTGTGTCAAGAGGATACCTTGATGGTTTTCAGCTAGGGGTATTGCAGTATACATAAGGTGCTCAGCTTCTGGAGAGCTTCTGGCACTAAAATAACTGTTGAGAGCAAAGTTTTGAGCACTTAAGGTAAAAACCTTACATATTGAAATTGTAAATATCCTTCTTCCATTGTTCACAAATGTAATGCGTTTCTTTGTTAGATGAAGATGAGGATGGTGACCGGATTACTGTTAGAAGCGATGAAGAAATGAAAGCCATGCTGTCCTATGTAGGTATAGTATAACAAATGCTGATATTCTCCATGTTTCTGTTTGTGTCTTTTTGCTTGTATCTAAGTGTTAACATCAGCTGCAGTGCTCACAGGACAATATTCCTCTATGAAGTGGAAATATTCCTGTGTTAAGTGTAGGTGTTTAAAAAATGTCTCACATGAGATACATGGACAGGCTTGACTTTTTTAAAGAAAGAGACTCGTGCACTTACTGATCATATCATAAACATTAAGAATAATGCATCTTAATGACTTTTGCATTAGGTATAGTGCAGGCTAAATGGACTATCAATTTCTTGTATTTTTTATGCAGTACTTAAAGTAACGGCTCATTAAAAATGAACCCCTGGGCTCTAAAAATTTTTCAAAATCTACTTTCATCTGGAGACTGTCTCACCCCTCCTCACAGAAGAGTTTCATTGTAGCTGCAGGCTCAGTATTCAGAAAGGATTTAAAGACGTATCTCTGGTTTTTAATATGAGAGAGATGTGTCTCTGTGTGCCTTTATAGACGTAGATGTGTGTAAAATCTGCCCAGATACCTATAAATATAAAACCTGTCCACAGAAATCAAGTATGCAGTTACTTCTTGAAATAAAATAATTTGAATATAGCTTTGTGTTGCAGATGTGAAGTGTTTTTTCTCACGTTTCCTTTCAGATACAATTGATAAGCAAGAAAATAACAAATGGGTATTTTTTCTCCAAGCCACATGGGCTGCTGGTTCCTTAGAAAGTGCACTGCTCACTCTATTAACGGCCTTAACTTGGACCATGTCAGAAACAAACTCCGTTTAGTACGGTTTGTAGGTGGAATTTAATGACTTGGTTCAGTTTAGTCCTCCTCACCAGTTCCCTGTTGCAGAGGAAGCAGAGCAGGGACATGCTTGGATCACCTCCATCGCGCTCAGGTCTCTGCTTAATGAATCGCTCTTGGGCACATATTCTGTAGTCTTTGACAGAACAATATAGTTTTGTTGTTGTGAACTTAGCATATAAATATATCAAACAATGGGTGTTTCTCATGGAGGAGGCTCAAATTTTCTCGGCTTCAGGAAGGCCTCCTCCATGGAATTCTGATCCTTTGGATATCTGCAGAAGTCGTCCTGTTTCTTGCCTTGCGCAGGCTGGAGTGGGCATTTGTTGACTGGAAGTCTGTTAGCAGACTCTGGTTCAAAGAGACTTTAGTCATTGCCTGTGACTTAATCCTGGGGTCAAAGAAGTGCAGGTTCCAGATGCTGATGACTGATCTCTGTGCAGCTCCCTGCGTTTATTCAATAAGCCTCTCTCATGTGCAGTTTTCTTTCCAGAGGAGGTGAAACCATTCTATTACAAGTTTGATATTAAAGGAGCAGAAGACAGTTGTGTCGAAGAAAGGAAGAAAAATCTTGCTGCAGTCAGGGGGCTTTTGGGCTTGTTTGAGGTTTATTTTGTTCTGTTTCATACAGCTGGGTCACTGGTGATGCTTCCCCACTGGAATTCCTCTGTGTCTTGATATTTTCCTTGATAAAATGTCTGATGTTTTTGCTGTTAAACTGGAAAACTTGAGTTTTCCTGGCACAGTCTTAAGATTAATCATGCCTTTGTAAGGTCATCTTTTTGCTATGCTTCCAAGCTTACTGTTAAAGTTTCAGTACATTAGAGTTATGATTGCTCAACTCTCTGCTTTCCCTTAAAAATTATGGGATGTCTGTAAATGACTTCTTTCTGCTTCAGCAGCTTTTCTTCTCTGAAAATTTTCCCTTCAGTTTTAAACTAGTTTTCTATTTGAGTGTGCACTGGTGGTTTAACTTCCTAATATTCTGTAGGTGTCATTTGGGGCTATGTTTATAAGGAAACGAATGTTCTTACCCTGCAAGAAAAGCATTAAATCTCTTGTAATCTTGAAGAATATACTGGGGAAGAAAAAAAATGCTCATTTTTGACTATTTTGAGGCCTGACACAAATACTTGGAGGATTGAACAGCTGCCGAAATGTTTCTAGGAATTTTGACATGGTGCAGTTTGCCTCCAGGTGCAGTGTCCCCCCAGGTGAAAGCAAAGGGGTTCATTTCAGTTTAATGCCCTGAGAATACACAGCTCTTCCATGGAGATATGACACTATGATTGGGGAAGATGTTTTGAGTCATGCACCACCTCTTATCTTAGGCTCTCTGGTTTCGGAACTTGGCAGAAAGTTATTTTAGGCAGTTCTGGAGTTATTTTAGAGCGTACAGAAATACTTTTGTGTTATGTCAATGCAAATACTGTGGGATGGTGAATAAAGTCATTTTTGTACTGTGCATTGCGGTTAATTACAGCCGGCCGTAGAACAGCAGTGGAACTGTGCTTTAGCTGTTGTCTTGTGTCAGTATAAAAAGGCAGTAATTTTTTTGACAGGCACTGATTGGAAAGTTGCTCGCAGCTTTCTGGAAGCAAGGGGTACATGCTCTGGATCAATAACTGGCAAATTTTCCATTAAAAAGAATACCTGAACAATGTTCCAAATAGCCACTGGCATCTTAATTTTCCATGGAAACCTCAAATGCTCATGTGTGGAGGCCAAGTCATTTTCAGACAATTTTTCCAGACTACTTGTTAACAGTTATTGCTGTCCCAAAAGGTTGACAGCTTACATGATTGATATTTCATTTACTTGTCATCACTGTTTGAGTAATGGAGAGGGCTGTGGTTTTTTCTTTCTTCCCCTTTATTTTTTCCTCTCTTTTTTTTTGGTAGGGAACCATCTCATACATATTTAGTTTAATTTATTATTCTGGAGAGTATGTCATGTGTGTTTATGCTCTGTGTATGTATGTGTGTCTATATGTAGGTCATAGAATGCCACTAGTAAAATGGTAATAAAAAAGTTTGGCTTTCTGAAGCAATTTTGACTCCCAGCGGAGCAGGAGATTCCTTCACAGCTCCATAACCATTAGGTACCAGTGACACTTCTTTATAAAGGGATATGGGGATGTGGGAGGGGGTTTGGTGTGTTATTCATGACCTTCCTGGTCCTATATAAGTCTATGGGGTAGTCCTGACTCCTCAAAGCTCATTGTTTCAAGAAAGAGCTTTCGGGATGAAGAGTTTTGCTCTGTAGGAGCATGTGGTTATTTAAGGTGTGGATTTTTGTTTGTACTTGAATATCAATGAGAGTTCACCCTCTCAAGTCTCGTGCTGAGATTTTAGCGAGGGGAATGCTTTCAGCGGCAGGCACCACATTAGATGTACACGCAGGAGATGGGGCTGGATGGGTCCTTAAACCCTCAGCAAAACCTTCGTAATGGGTTTTTAACAAAAAGGAAATGTGTTCCTACTTCTTGGCACAAATGTGGAAGACGGAAGCATTGAAAGCTTCTGCATGTAGATTAACTTTGGTGTCCATTTAATGTTTGCTTACTCCAGTCCATATTTAATCCCATTGTAAGAGGAAAGCGTGCTGTAACATTAGCTAGTTAATAAACTTTTGTCTTATTTAAGTTGCATAAATAAAAATGCTTGTGTTACAGGAAACCGTCAGCATGGGTGAAATGACACGTGGCTTGTGTATTTCTGTGGCTGGATTCCACAGAGACAAAGAAAGGCTTTTTTTTCCTTGTTGACATCCATTCTTGCCAGTTTGAGTAACAGTATCACAAGCCTCTGGTAACAGTGACATGCTGAAGTCTTAGACCACACTCGGCTGGTGAGAATTAGCTTGAAAGTCAGTGGTGCTGCACTGATTTATGCCGTGAAGATCTGGCCCACAGCCAATGTGTTTGCTTCAAAAGATGCTTGGTGGTTGCAGAAGAAACGCTCTTTGTGATGTGCTTTCAACGTGTAACACGTTGTGATGAGAGATGTGTAGGTTGTAGGCAGTAAACTTGTAGCAAGGTCCGTCTCATGCCCCAGGGTTGTCTGGTTGTGATGCTAAAAGTCCTGTCTGGTGAGTGTTCACCCCTCCTCTGGAGTGAGAGTCAATTAAAAGAGGCTAATACAGATTTCAGATGCTAAAAGTCCTGTCTGGTGAGTGTTCACCCCTCCTCTGGAGTGAGAGTCAATTAAAAGAGGCTAATACAGATTTCATTGTTTAGTCCAAATCTTTATTTCTTTATTTAATCCCACTCTTCATCCTCATCCTCGTGAGGATGCCATCCCATGAGAAGCCACTTCTTAGGCTTCCTCATACCACATTACATGTCTTATATCTTCTTGGGTCATGACGTTCTCATATACTTTTTGCGTCTCTTTTTGCCCGTTCTTCACCTTTCTTTATCAATAAACTTCTCCCTGGTCACTCCTGACAGTTCCTGTGGAGTCCAAGGTCTCAGCATGTTTGCAGTGGCTTTCCATTGCCTGCCCTGCTGTGTGTTAGATGTGCATACTGAGGCAGTGCACAGCATCTCTGCTTACGTGGGATGTGGCCCCAACTGCTCTGACTGTGCTTCATCACTGCAAGTTCTTGGATGACTTCCAGATCTTTTCTCCCTCAGAGTTTTCCTAATAGCACACTTTGTGCTTTTATTTACAGCATTTCTTTGTTTCCACATTTGTCTGGGTTTTCCCAGCTTCTCCAGGTGTGGCAACTGCTGTGTTTGCTGTAAATGTTGCGTTTGCTTGTTCATCTGAAGTATTCCCAGATTTCAGGTGGGCCTGAGACTTGTGTAGTTGAGCCAAGAACAGACCCCTGGGCTGGAGTCAGTACTAGTGCAGCCTCTGAGTTGCCTTCCTCCCATGCCACTTCATTGTGTGAGCATTGCAAATGGTAAGAAAGCATTGTAAAAGCTCATGTACTATAGCAATTAAAAAAAACAGAATTCATTGAATTAACCAGTCCATAAGAGCTCTTACTACATTTATGCAATGCTGAGTAATCTCTTTCTTTAATCTCTTTGCAGTATTACTCCACTGTAATGGAACAGCAAGTAAATGGACAGTTAATAGAGCCTCTACAGATATATCCAAGAGGTAATGCCGAACAAATTCTAATCAACAATGATGATATCAGTAAACTGTTTGATCAATAGTTATGTTTTGGGGGAGGTTTAAATGCACATAACATGATGTTTACCTCTTAATTTGGATAGAAGGGTTCATTGTTGTGGGGAGTGTAGTGAAAACTACATTTATTACATATAAAATAGCTAATTTGCTGGAGTAAATTAGACTAACTAGATTCAGTTTGCATAGGACATATTTAAGTACATTTAAAAACCTCATTGGTGATGGTTGTGCATGTATTCGAGCCAAAGCAGATGGATAACTTAAGTTTGGGTACTTAAGAAAATGGGGCTTTGTTAAGATCTTCTAATCTCGTTGATCAGTGTAACAGGCTGTCATTGTTCACTTTGAAAATGGGAATGTATCAGTCACAGCAGTTCTATCCGTGACACATTTTAAGTGAGATTTGGGCACTTAGCAGTGGTGTCCAAATGATCCCAAGTACTTTAATTGTCCTCCTGAACAGGGAGAGGTGTAATCAGGTATGTGGGCTGAGGCAATTAAAAAATAGGTCATCTATGTCCTGAACAAAAATCCGTAGGCAGCTGGTTTGGTTTTTGGGAATGCTCTGCTCTCTCTGAACGCCAGGAATGGTTAAAGAAAGACTGATACATTACATAACTCCACTGATTCATTCAGATGCTCTCTTTGAATCTGCTTCTTAATTGATGAAACAGGTTTAAATTCTCCAAGTAAATCTCCCAGCAATAAATTAATTGAAATAATTAAAAATGAAACTGTTCTCACTTAACTGATATTGCACAAATAATCATACCATGAGTTTCCCAATTAAACATTCTCGACTTCCATTACTTACAACTCTCTGAAGTTTGAATTGGGCAATTAACCAACAGCCTTCTCAAACACATGCTAATAAGGTCTCCAAAGGAGGCTGGGTTTCCTGTAGTTTACTGTGCTCCTGTGGAAGAGAGACCTGAATTCAAGGGGAAGACAGAGATTATTCTTTTATGGCTCAGACTGCAGGATCCCATTGAGAGGGGGACTCCCGGATACTTGAGCTGTGGGACTCCAGAGCTATCAGCAGTCGAGATGTGCTCTTGTGAAATGAGTGCAAGAGTGGCTGTGGAGAGGGAAGCTGCCTTCTGCCTCTTCCTAGGCTGAGATGTGAGGATCTCAGGGGGTCTTTAGAGAAAGGCTGAGACCTTTCTCTCTCTAGAAGAGTCCTATTCTGTAGAAGACCATTTAATTACTGCTATACACCATGTCTAAAACCCCCGACCATCACTTGCACGAAATAAAATGCGAGGCTTTCATGTGGCTTGGAGAAGCTGATCTAGTGAGTAATCCTAGTAGGCAGGGAACCCTTCTTGGAAATACAAGGCAGTTTGGTATATTTCCCCTTAAGTAAGGAGTTAAAGGAAGTTCTGATGCACTCCATAGCTGCACGCCTCAGTGTTTAAATGGACATTTAAGATTATAAATCAGGCTTAACCTTCTTTTAAATTCTCCTTTTGGGTTCTTCCTGAAGAACCAGCCAAGTAGCTTCCTACTCCTGCTCTTGCCTCTTTTTTCTATTTGCTTTACATCCAAGAATAATTTTTGTTCAGGTTCAGAATTCATCTTCATGCTGCTGAGGATACAATCCCATGTATTATTTCCACATTTTCACCGTTGGCTCAACTACCTGTGTCTCCTGGGTATTTCCTCGTCAGTGACTTGTCACTGATTCTGAGCTGCTTCAGAGCCGAGTTGCTGTTTCATCTTTCCAAATCACCATCTTAAAGCATCTGTTCTTTCTAGGTTACAGCTTAAAAGCTGCTCCCTTCATACCTAGCCCACCTCCTAGGTTCTGCTGCTGGTCTTCTGCAGTACTGAACAAAATGTGCTTTCCTGCATTGTTTTCTGACTTCTTGTCCTGCCTGTAATGAACATCCCAAATTCTGTTAGCACAAGCACTTTTCCTTCATGCCCTTTTGCCCATGTACTGCAGTTTAGAGCCCTACCGGTGATGTGCAGCTTTCTGCCTGTAATTTCAGGTTCTGCCTTCTTAGGAGCTTTCTTTGCAAGGACAATCTTCCTTTGAGTCCTTTCCCCTTTCTGCCCCTCTCACGTCGGAGGAGGCTTCGCAGTTGCTATCTCCAAGTCAGCATGCAAAAACTTATGCCTTCCATACAGCCTGCCGGTAGTAATGGTCCATGTGCCATCCTGCATTACCTTGCCTGTGCTGTATTTGTTTGATAACTTAAATGTCTTTAAGGGAAAAAAATTCCTATTTGGTGTATTTTTTTTAAAGAAATGTATTGTTGCTGTCTGGATAATAAGAACCAGAGTTCTTTCTTTATACTGAAAATAAACCTCTGTGTGCATATATAGAAATAAGAGTGTGTTTGCATACACACACAGATGCAGACATATATATATCGTACGATTTATATACATATAGTGATATATATAACCTGTCTATATCTCTGTATATAGATATAAAGATCTATATTCTGTCTATGATATATGTGTGTATATAAATATATACTGTGTATGATATCTATATAGAGAGAGATATCCAGATAGATATATCCTTTGAGATATATATATATACAATCTATGCAATTCAAGATGAAGATACCATTCAAATACATACCATAAAAAAAAATACTATTCTTTCAGCATCTTGGTCAAATTGTTGATTTTAATCTATTGGAAAAAAAATAATAGGCTTATGTATATATTTTGTAATAGTTTCTTGGTTTCTGATTGATTTATTCTTAATGCTCACAGTATCATAATATTTTTCTTCTTTAAGATGCACACTGTAATTTCTGATGTCATTTAAAGGCTTGTGGCCTGGCCCTAACTGATGTGTTTAATAACTATCATCTGTGTCCTTCTGACTAATAAATAGTTCTGTTTCCTGCTGTCAAAAAATGAAGGGAAATGCATGTGCATCAGAGAAAGAGAAAAATCAAATACATCCCTCCTCAGACAATCAATCAAAAGTGACAGGCCCTTTAACATACAATTTGTAGGGCACTGTAGTTTTAAAATGGGAACTGTCTGTAACATGTAGCTGGAAGCCTTTGTGGCTTTAACATTTGACAAAAGCACATCCACTGAACAGAAGAACAAGGCAATAAACACTTGGAGAGACTTGAGGAAAATGCTTTCTCCTCCAGCAGCAAGTCCCTCTCTAAACCCAGACATCATCGTAACGTGCCACGTTTTTACATCTGTGTCCAAAATGCAGCATTTTGCATTGCATTTTTCCAGGATTCGGTTGCTGTTGCCCCTGACGTGGTTTATTCTACATTTAAAACAAACTGTCTGTGTTTGACAACGTGACTAATTCGTGACGTGTGGCAGCTGAGTCCTTTAAAATGTATCTTGCAAATATTTCTGTTAAATGCCAGGGAAAAAAATACAGCATGTGCAAATGTAGTGACATAGGATTTTAATTTGAATTACAAAAAGAATCTGATCATTTAAGCCAGCAGCCCTCTTGATTTGGATGTGTTTTAAGCAGAAATTAGAATTTATATTACACGGTGTCAGAAAGCTCTTAGCATTTATAAATGCTCACTCCTGCAAGTTAAAAATCCTGGTTCATAATTCCCACTCTGGGTCTTGTGAGACACTTTTCAATCATTTCTCTCTGCTAATTTTGGTGTCACCCTCATTTCTTTTTAAAAGATTCATTTTGAGCAAATTTGTAAATGGCCCTGATGTGTTCTACAATTTAGTCAATTACTGTTTCAGCCTGCAAACCTCCCGGGAAACGGAACATACATGGCCTGAAGGTAGGAATTTCAATAATTGTTTCAGTAAAGTTAGATGGATTTGTAATGCTGTGTTCCACTTATTGAAATGTCAAATAAAACTGCACTTTCTTCAGCTCTGACAAGCAGATTTTTTTTCCCCTTTAATTTTTTTGTTGGTGAGGGTGGGAAAGGATTCATCTGCTGAGTGTTGGCTGCAGGAGCTGTATATACAGTTTTATTAAGAGCGGAATTGCCTTTCTTGTTGTTTTTAACCTCTGCTAATAAGTGCCTAAATTTTAGTACTCAGTTTATCAACTAACGTCTGCCTCTACTTCAAAGCATTAAAAAAACCCCAATGTATTAATTTGATTTCAGTCACTTATCAAAGTGTGGAAAGCACAGCAATGAAATTCTTTTAGGGGGTTTGATTCATTCAGGTATGCTTATTGCTTCTGAAATCATACCCATTTTGAAATGCAGAAGACTACAGGTATATGAACTGATTACTCAGGTTTTAAAATGAGAAGAAATGGTGGGCATATCCCTTTTTTTGTAGTATTTAACTAAGCCTTTAGGATGTAAAGATTATATAGTGTGGTCCAGGAATTCTGTAGCCTGCTAACCTACATAGAGGCAAGTCCTCAACCACCGGCAAGCCTAGCAACAAGCTAATTAACCTTCAGAGTGAAATGAGAAATTCATGGCAAATTACAGGTTAATTAGAATAGTGTCCTCTGAACACAACCGACTGATCAAGATCCTTTCCCTGCCTGCAGGTAAATACTCGAGCAGGGGCTGCTAATAATAGCAGCTCGGCTGTCTCGGATTCCCTTCCAAGCAATAGGTAAGAGTCAAGAACGGGAGCATATGGTTTGTTTTCTTTGCTTTTATTAAAACAAAATGGAGCCTTGTGTGCAGAGGTACCAACAATAAGCTTGATGTTGAATAACTTTTTCAATATGACTACTGGGCACGCAGGAGTGGAGTGGGGAAGGTGAAATTACCTTGATTCATGGATCTTGTTAGACTTGAACTGCTGGTTCTTCACGAGTATTTTCTGCTGAAGGAAATAAGTCTTTGCTGAGTGTTTCAGGTGGCTTTGTCCTTTATCGAGCATTGAAATACTGTTTGTGGGTGAGCTGATTTGGTTTACTTGATCTAATAATCACCGTCTGTGCAAGGTCTGTGTGTTTAGGTCTTTGTTACTTACCTCACTGTGGGATTCTTTGGTTTAAAATTTGATACCAAGTTCAATGGGTTTTGTGTGGGGTGACCTGTTTGAAGAGCCCGAGCAGCTCAAGTGCCCTGCTTCATACAGTTTCAGCAGAGTTTGGGAGTCTGTCTCCCTTATCTTTCCTTTTAGATTCCACTTCTAATTTGAAACTGCATATTAAGATCTTAAAATGCAAGAGAGTACATTTTCTTTTTTCCTAGTGATCTGTTCTTAAAATTGGCCCATAAATCCCCTGTCACTACGTGAGCTCTTGCAGACAATCATTGTACTCAATCTGATGTTGAAACAAATAAACAAAAAAAAACCCTTATCCCTTATATATTCTTAAAAGGGAATAAGAAAAGTCTGACTCTGTCTTCTTCATATGAGAGCAGATTTGAACGTGGGATAGAAATCCCTGGGGGTCCCTTTTAGCCCATATTATTCTGTTACTCTAATAAGCTTATTATATTACATTTATCTGTGCATCAGCGCACTGCTCCCTTCTCTCTTAGAGCATTTTGAATAAGGAAATGGGCAGAGATGACCATGACCAAAGACCCATCGTACTGCTTTAGACCTGCTCAGGCATTGAGGGGTTAGCAGCCACTCTGTCAGACACCACTGAGTGCTGCAGTGGTGGGACAGGCCCACAAACCCCAGCTTCTGTGGTGGGAGTGATGTGACGTGGTTACCCATTGACAAGGAGGATGCTGCCCCACATGGCTGGCAGCAGTGCTGGTGTAGTCCTGCTGTTGGTAGCACCCTTCAGCTACCACTAAAACCAGTTTTGATGCTCTCTTTAGTGGCTTTGCGAATTGTAGAGGTAAAAAAAGAAAGCCAATACCCTGTGTCAGTCTCCTCTGGCAAAGTTTGCCCCATCCCTTGGGGAACATCCTCACCAATAACTCTTTAAAGGCTATAAATCTGAATGTCTCTATGAACTGCAACCCTCCTCCCAATCTGTCACACTGCTGAACTAAATAAAGCTGCTTTCTGTTGCTGTTGTGCTTTTGCTTTCAGTACTTCCTGTACTTTGAGCTTGTTCTTGAAGTACATTGAAAATGAGGCTTCTAGAAGATTCTTGTCACCTTATTTGGTGGTTAATTGCCATTCCTTTCCCAAAACCTTCTGCACTACGAGTTTGGTTTTTGAAGTAATTGAAAGTCTCTCTTTGTTTCATGTTCACAAATTGTTAGTCATGAAAGATGACAAGATCAACTTATGTTTCCTTGGAAAACTTAATT
Organism: Psilopsiagon aymara; assembly: GCA_024733675.1. NCBI lineage: Eukaryota > Metazoa > Chordata > Aves > Psittaciformes > Psittacidae > Psilopsiagon > Psilopsiagon aymara. The sequence goes on along the minus strand of JANRGW010009248.1, from coordinate 10,679 downwards.
TTTCTTTAAAGTAGTCACGGGAACAAGAGGCCTATTAAAGAACAAAGCCACCAAATAGGAAATCTGTGTTTTCACTGTTCTTGTTAATAATGATCTGTGATCAAGACACGTGCACATGCCTTTCAAGAATATATTATTTTGTACTTTTTAACTTCAGTTATAAGAGCAGAATGTCTCTTTGAGATTAAGTTTTGCAGACATATTGCTACCCAGGCAGGTTGTTGTGTTGAATGAACAAGGGACAGAGTTTGTCAGGAAAGGAGGAGAAGCAGTATTTTGCAAGTCATGGAAGCAGTTTGAAGCCATTAATAGTTTTACCTATAAAATGCAGAGAGCCGGTAGCTGTGGTTTGTTGAAGCTCTACCAGAAAAAAAATATATGGGTCATTTTAAGTAATACAAGGCCACTGAGAGGACTAGTTTCTCTTGAAATGGGAGGACTGCAGCAGCAAGTTGACCTGCAATGAATGCACAAAAGGGTGGATTGAGTTGAGCTCTTAGGCAGAAGTTCATCCCTGTGAGGGTGCTGAGGCGCTGGCACAGGGTGCCCAGAGAAGCTGTGGCTGCCCCATCCCTGGCAGTGTTCAAGGCCAGGTTGCACGGGGCTTGGAGCAGCCTGCTCCAGTGGAAGGTGTCCCTGCCCGTGGCAGGGGTTGGAACTGCTTGAGCGTTAAGGTCCCTTCCAACACAAACCATTCTAGGGTTCTGTGATACGATTCTCTGGCAATCTGGCCTCACCCCTCTGAATTTAGGCATGTTCCTGAGATGTCTTAATCAGGACTTAATGCTGCCTACTCACCATGCTCCAGTCTGTGATCAGTTGAGGTGGTAAAGCAGCATGGAGAGCATACAGCTCTGCTGGGGATTTATAGAAATTACTGAGGGATAATGCCTTCAGGAGTTTCAAAACACGATGGGACACCCGAAAACTAGACGTGAACCTGATTTTCGTATTGTTTCTCAAAACTTAGGGGGTGTGAAGGTATATGTTTGTTGGGTTGTTTTCTTCGAGCTGGCATACAGTAGGCTGTATCTCACAGGGCAGTGCAGTCAGTTCTCTAAAACAGTTTGTGAAGGTGAGAATGCGTGGAGGTTTTAAAACGTTCATTGCTTTCCATGTGTGCTGCTGTAGGTTGAGAAGTAGCTATGCTGACCATCAGTCAGCAGTGCTAATGTTAAGCCTACTCCGAACATGTAACCATGAACTTAACCTGGCGCCTTGTGGTTTCTCATGCTTTCACTTCATTTTTTGGAGTGAAATGGCACAGTCATTTAAAATAATTGCTTCTCTCTTTCTTTTTTTTTTTTTTTTTTTTTAGCTTAAAAAAGTCTTCTGCAGAGCTGAAGAAAATACTTGCAAATGGCCAGGTAGGTGCATTGAAGTGAGCCTGGGCTACATGCATGTCTTGTTACTGCTCATTCTGCAGTGGCTGGAACACCTCAAATAGGTGGAGAGATGCTTACTGCTCATTTAGCTGTAATGTGTTCTTTTAATACAGAACTGGAGGGACCATGAAAACCTTCATGATATGAATGAGTTATGTGTCCTGATTTGCTTTGATTGGCATAGCAATTTGCTTCCCATTTCTCAAAATGTGCTAATCAGATTTAGCTCCAAATAGATTGAAGTACCTCACACATGTTGTGCTGCTGCCACAATTTCAGGGAAGAAAGTTAATCAATTTTGAATAACTGAGTCAACTGCTCACTTCAAATGACCTTCGTGGGTTTTAGGGCAGTTGATACTTAAATATTTAGCAGGTTCTTGCAAGGAACTGCTCTCTACTATTTGCAATCACCTTATGTTGTGGCTTCTTAAAAAACCTAAGACACAGCCTCAAACAAAACAAACCGCAGAGTTGTAGAAAGCTGTCATGTTGCTCCTTCTCCTGCTGCTTACGTTCAGATTCTGGCACCCAGAAGTAAAAGGTCTAGTGTAGCAACTGATGGAGAAATGGTTGTCCCGGCCAAACATTTCATAGCCATTTTGAGCTGAATGTATGGCCAGGCTTGCTTTAGTATAATGATATTAAATATACACTGTTAAATTAAACTACCTTTAAAAGAACCCCAGATTCTTCAGCAGCACCAACATAAATATATTTTAACGTTTGTCATAGTGAAAGCCCTTTGATAGCCTTGGAGGCAGCACCTGTCCATTGCGATCAAGCTTGCCTATTAGGCTCTATTGACTGAGACATCTGTGTCACTGCAAATAAAAGACTCTTATTGATTTTCTTAACTGCTGTTCACTTCCCCTCCATGTTTCGAAGGCTGAAATCTTAATTATCTCAGATGCGTATTCAGTGCCTTCACACAATGACCTCTCCAAGCCTCATTGGCATTTCATGAATCAAGTAGTTGTAGTTGAGCATGTCAAGAAGATAAAGGCTGGTCTTCATGCTTGTCCTTCAGTATCACCTGTAACATTGCGGTCTAATAGATGAGGGTGCCCCTCTAAAATGTGAGCTGAGAAGCCCAGTGCTGCAGCCTTGCCTGTTTGGCACTGAATCCTTTGAATACAGCTTGGAAATGTATTTTAAAGCCTGACATGCAGACTGAGTTTAATATTCACAGGTGCCTACCAGGTAGATTTGGTAATGTTTCAAAATTATACCTGTGCACTGTGTTTCTCTGGATGAATTAAAAGCCTGTAAATACCAGCAGCATGCTTCTGAACCTTGACAATCAAGTTGGTAATTACTCCAATATTACTGATAGTTTTTGAAGTAGAACTACAGACTGAGTAAAAGCCAGGGTTTTGTGATCGAGCCCATGAATTTAGCATTTCATTTGTTCTCAGCAATAGAAATGAGTGTTTTCTGTGACCTGCAATAGATTTACAGATTTCTTTCCTGCATAATAGAATTGTGGAAAGACATAAAGGAACCAAAGCCCTTACTATGCTATTTAAAAATATTACTTAAACCCAATTAAAAAAGAAAAAGTAAGTTTTAACCCTGCCTTTCAGTCCCCCTGCTCTGGCAGGCTGTCGAGAGAAGATGCTTTCGTTGTGCTGCATTGTGTTCTGCAGATTTTGGTCACAGCTCCGTAACTGGAGATAGGATTCTAGTTGTAACTTTAACTTTTTCTCCTTTTGGGGGGGTCAGGTCACACTCATCATTACTTAAGTATGGGTTGGGTTATTATTTGTTATTATTTTTTGGCAGTTTCTGCTTTCAGGCATTCATAATAGTATTCCTCTAGTAGTTTCCATTTAGGTTTAATAAGGAATTCATATTAATCATTAAAAGAAGGGGACATGATTCTTCAAGATAATCAAATATTGACAAGTTAGAAATAGCTTTCTGCCTAGGTTCGTTGATATAGGTGATGTGATATAAATATTTATTTCTTTTCTGTCACTCAGAGTAAATGCCACCAATTGATTCAGCATTGATATAGTGTCAACAGTTCATAAGAAACATTTGACTGGCTTGTGTTTTCCGATTAGTCTCTGTTCTATAAAGTGGGATTTACTAAATCTCTTCAATTGTCTGCTCATAGAGTGTGACTGCTTTCTGAAACCATTATTGCTTCGATTCGTAAAGCGAAGGTATGGCTATAGGACTTTGCTTCTGTCAGGCCTCTACATATAAAATAAGGATTAATTGAGCGTTTTGGTTTTAATGATTTACAAGAGATAGACACTGATTTCTTTCAAAACTAGCAGGTATAAGCAAGGGATGTTTTGTTTGCTGATCCGTAATTGAAGTCTCTTTCACTTTGTCATTAATTCTGTTACTATTGGCATCCAATCAAACTTGGGTTTGCAGGTTTAATATTCCAGCCCTTACTGTCGAGTTCATTGTTATTATGTTATCATTTTATGATTGAGAATCCAGTTTTCCCAGTAAAATAAATAAATCACTACATGTTTTTGGCATCTTTATTTGAGCCAGTAAATCATGCTTTATCTCTCTATCTGTTGCTGGCAGATACTTGCTCCACCCCAGGCTTCCTATTTCCCCCTCGGTTTCTGGTTGCTCTTTGTGCATAAAGACAAAAAATGGTGCTGGGCTGGCAGCGGGTGCGAGCAGTGCAGTGGCAGAGGGTGGAGATGCTCCTACCACTGACTTTTAGGGACTGAGGTGAAGAAAATAACTTCTTTTACCAGTTAGCAAAAGGCAGGAGAAAAGAGAACACACTTTATGTCTCTGGTTCTGCTCAATTTGTTGCTTATAACTTGTGTAAGTGCAAAAATTCTCTCCCCCCCCCCCCAAGTGCATGGCTTTGTGGATTCATTTAATTTCTCTTCAGAGTTATGTTTAGAAGGACATTGCTGGAAATACAGCAAAAAGATGTTTGTTGTTACCTCAAAGACTGGAGAATTAAGGTCCTCCAGCTTAGAAGAGCAGAACTCCTTAAACCCGGTGTGTGCTTTAAATTGATGAGTACTGCAGTCTGAGAGAAATGATTTTTAGGATCCAGTATAGATTCTTCATGTATTTTAAAACCTATTCAGGAGTTATTGTTCCTCATGAGATGCCTCTTTTTTTCCTCCTTTTCATTTGCATTTTCTGATTGATGCAATAAGATAGCTTTCAGGACTAAACTAAACGTTCATTTTCATCATAAACCTTGATACTAGAATGGGCTATTTCATACCCCTTTAAGTTTATCTAGCCCCAGGTTTAACTACAAATAGGTGATAATGTAGAATCAACTTCTGCTTTGAGGTATTTTGGAGTTTTTCAGAATTCAGAGATTCTACCCTTGCTGGAAGAAACACAGAGTGTTTCCTATGAGAAACAAGGATGCTGTCTATTCCAATAGTGAAAGGGAAGAGCATAGACTTTGGAGTTCATCATTTATGTCTTTAATACATATTATTTAAAATCAATTAATATTTCATTTTCTGTTCCTAAGACTTGCTGGGTATTGACTCTGTGGTGCATTTTACCTTGTTATCATCACTTACTTGTTCCAGTTGAAGGAAGATTCCTCTTCACTGACATCATATGAAAGGGGATGCTTAAATGTGGCTTCGTAACTTAAGGGCACGTGTCCCCATTGAATTTAAAGGCTGTTTCAGAAGATGGATAAATACAGATAGTTGGCTTATGGTGAGCTGTCACCGTGTTGTACTTGAAATCACTGATTTGAAGCTGTTTCAGATGTGCTTACGTGATCTCTAATCACATCAGTGATAGCAGAGCAGACATATCATTAGGGGGGTTGATGCCTTTTAACACAAAAATGACAGTCTTTAAGCAGCCATGCCAGCTCATGTGGAATGTTTAACTTGGTGTCCCATAAAATACAAACAGTTACTAGAAACGAGTTAATGCTTCATGGGAAAATCTCTTCTAATACGGGATTTGCCCAATCCTATGCAACTTCAGTCAGCGAGGGAGAACTTCTTGGCATAGAAAAAGCATACCTCCCAGAATCCATTCTGATGATACATTTCTTTTCAAGCATACATGTGCATTCAAAAATGTCTTCGGTGACCCTTTTTTAATAGGTGGTTTATGTGGAAAATCAGAATAACTGGATTTGTACAAGAGGAGGTTGAATGGTAGTTTTACATTTTAATTGCTCCTTCAGCACTACAGTGAGTTTTTATAAAAGCAGTGTCAGAAAGATCCCAAATTCCAGCGTTTGCAATGTGTGGTGCTTGTATTGGGCTTCTGTTGAAGATCTGAGGGTATCTTCATGTCTGGAGAGTTGTCCTGGTGACCAGAAAGATCGAGGCAAGCAATTAGTTGTGTATTTCAAGGAAAATCATCTTTGGTGGATAGCACGTCAAAGCTCTGTTTTCCAAAGATTTGCTTTTGTTGAAAGGTAGATAAATGAAACACTGTGAAGCTTTCCTAGTGCCAGAACTGTCATTCAATTAGTATCAGTTAATGCTGATTCCAGAATAAATCATCAAGTTTTTGAGCCATACTTAAGATGACAGTTTTCTGGTGGATTGTTTCCATTCACCTCCAACTTCAGCTTTGGTTATCTGCTGTTCTGGAGACCCTTTTCCTATCAGTATCTGTGACCTGACCCTCTTGAGCTATATTATATCATTCCATTTTGACACCTTTTATCAAACTTTAATGAAATGACCCAGGCAAACAAATTGTCATTAAACTTTCCATCACTTTGTCCCTTGGTATCGTCTTTTATAAATTGGACAGCAAATGTTGTATTGATCTTCTCGTTCTTGCAGCTGAACTTGAAATGACCCAGACTGCTTGTTGTTTATGGCCTAGAGTTGCTTTTCCTTGACATTTCCATCCACAGCATGACATCTCTTTTGTTTTTCTTTCTTTCTTGTGGAGATGAATGAACAAGACATACGGTATCGAGACATCCTCGGTCATGGCAATGGAGGCACGGTCTACAAGTGAGTGTTGAATTTCACTTCAAATTGTTGAAAATGAAATTTAGAAGTGTCTTTTTTTTTTTTGTTACCCATATATTTGTATTGAGGTGTAGGTGGGCAGTGCTGCTGTGAAGAAAATATTACAAAAGACATTCTTAATGGGAACTTCTTAAGAATCCTCTTTCCGTATTTACAAAGTATCTGCTCTTGGGTACCGTGAGGGCTGGTGCATTTTTATTATCTTTTTAATACTTAGCTTAGAATCCCTCCTGGGTAACAAGTTAATGGTTCACAAGTGGAACTTGAAATGTCCTGAAGCATAATGAATTGCCTTCAGTATTTGCAATGCCATTATTCTTGCTGCTTTACCACGCCCTTTGCTAGCCCAATGCTGAGAATGACACTAGTGGGATGTGGTGACACCACTGCTCTGCCTTTCTCTGGCAATTCCAAATTAGTAAATAACCCCTTTTGCTGCTGCAGTGACTTCCCTCCCTCAAGAGCAGCTTCACACATAGGCTGATGAATACATTAAATGATAAACTCCCCCAAATTTTGGTAGTGAAGCTTATACCCTGCAGCCAGTATTAATTTTAATATTGTAAAGATTATAATAGCAGAGATACAGTTTTCTCGACAGGAAAGTCTTTCTCATGCATAGTGCAAAGTTTAAACTACATAATGTAATATCTGGTACTTAATAGTCTGCAGTGGTGTATGAAAAATATTCCACTAGGAATTAAGAAATCCATACTTTGTAAGAAAGCCCTGAGGGAGTAATAAAGGTTTCCTCCAGAGAGCTATTTACCATATACAGTAACCCAGCATCCCATTATGATTTTGTTTATACCTTAGACATTTTAACTTTGAAATTAACACTTTTTGTAGATGTTTTAAAAGCCATGGTGCATTTAGTGTAGTTTCTAATTGGCTGCCAACGTGGCAAAACGGCCCTCCCTGCAGAAGGCTTAATGAAAAGAGACTTCCAGAGCCTTAAAGGAGCAAATCCAGTCTTTGAATGGACTCTTCAGAAATCAGATTAGCCTGGTAGGTGGAACATAGTTCAAGCAGCTCTCTTGTAGAAAGGTATTGCTTGACCAAGAAACTTGCAGAAACAGTACTGTTATCTTACTTACAGTTTAGTAATTGAAATCAAGTAAAATCGACTAATAATGATAGTAATGAAAAGTAGAGAGGAGTAAAACCCAAGGGTTAAAAACCCAAGCAATGCACAAATACAATTGTTCCCCACCCACTGGCTGGTGCCCAGCCTGTCCCAGAGCAGGAACTAGTGGCTCCTGGCCAGATCCCCCCCACTTTCGATACTGAGCATGTCATTTTGTGCTGTGGAATATCCAACTGTACTGATAGTAGGGAAGATTTGAGAGAGGGTGTTAAACTTTACAGCTCAGACAGTGACTTCCTGTTGTTTGCTCACCTAGAGAAGGTTGCTTTCCTTCCCTGTTAACTGATGGAGGCTCCAGGAGTATGTGGGAGAAGTGTCATGAAGGAGGGCCATGTGCTCTAGTCCCCGTGGAAAGCACTTGAAGCACAGTTAGGAACAAGGAATGTCCTATGAAGTGAGGGAACCTTCATGTGTCATTGTTACCCAGTCTGGATCACTTTCTTTATTAGACAAAAAAAGGACCGAGCAATGCGAAACCATGAGCAGCGTTAAGAGTTGCCATGCCAGGTCATACAAAAGTCTCTTGCCTTCATTCTCTGTCTGATAGTGGCCGAATTCTAAGGAATGTAAACCAAGAGAAGTGAATATGGACTTTGTTATTTGGGATTATACTGAGGATCTGCTGAATTTAATGTCTCTCAGCTTGTATCTGCCCTACTCACAAGGAACATTCCATGCTTGCTGTGTGTGCTTAGTACATGCAATGACAGAGCGCTTTTAGGTGCAAAAGGTGGTATAAAAATATAAATAAATTATATATAAAATATCTTGGAACAATCATAGAGTCATGGAATGGTTTGGGTTGGATGGGACCTTAAAGCTCACCCAGCTCCAACCCCCTGCCATGGGCAGGGGCACCTTCCACTAGACCAGATTGCTCCAACCTGGCCAGCCATCACCCCAGTGTAAAAGACAACCTGTTCTCTTTGCCAAAGGAGCATCTGAGCCATGCAAGTCAAGAAGAAGCTGCAAAATGGAATACTTACAGGTAGCTGGATTGCACTAGTCATAGATAGCAGCCCACATGTATTTTATTCCAGTAAATCAATGAACATTTGTCAAATAAAATGAATTGCAAGCATTTGGCTGTTTTCCTCTTGCAGACCATGCTGTTGGCTCGGTGCAGAAGAGCCTGTGTGTACTATTGATCCGAGCCTAAAGAGCGAGCATGGCTATGTGGTGTCTTTTTTCCCCTTTCTTTCTAGCTCTTTATACTATGTCATATCCATTATGGCAATGATATATTATCAGCATTGAGCAAACAGGAGAGCGTGTCGCAGGTCGCTGAGCAAAAATCTTGAGTCTCTCTTTCCACATGAATTAACTACTATCGAAATAGTTTATTGAGATTGAAATATTGATCACTTTTGATGCTAACCTTGGCTTAAGGGGGGAGAGGGGAAGTGGTTTTGTTCTCTTTGGAAGACGTTATGTTTAGTTAGAAAATGTATTTCATTTATTTGGGTTCTTAACAGTTGCAGCTATTTCATTGCTCGGAGAAGAGGTATCTTAGCTTTATTTTTATGACAGTATAATTATACTTTAGAAATACACTTGATTACTGTGTGTAGCAAAATTGTTCCAGTATATTGGCTCGGCCAGTATTGCTATACAAACAACTTTTCAGTCAATTGAGTCTGGTAAAAAATCAATACTTTATAGCAATATTTCCAGTGAGAACTTGCTGAATCTCAATGTTTTCCCTGCTCTAAAGAGAAGGGATTGTGTAGTTGTTTGAATTCCTGTTTTCCCTTACCTTTTGATAAGCTATTTTCCTAATGAAGGAGTGATAACGATTAGGGGGTTACGTATGGCAAAGCCAGTTAATTATCCAATTGTGTGAATTTTTGGAAGCTCTCAGTTGCCGTTATGTCATGGAGATCCGCACCTTTCCTGACAGGAGGTTCCTAAGACTGTTGCACTGGTAGATATGCCAACTTCCAGCTCTGCAACGGGCTTTCTAATTGTTATCAGCTATCTTGCAAGATAGTTATAGAAGGTGCTAGGATGGTGACTGTACAGTTAGGGCTGCATCACAGCAGCAGAAAACCTCTGTATAGCAGTGCAACTATTGTTTTAACTTCTATTGCTATTTTGGAAGAAATCAGTCACTGCCAGGTCCAAAAGACATGGAAATACGTGCTTCTGTGCTGCATCTTTTAGCTCCAGCATTGGCTGCAGAGCTCTGAGAGGCTGTTTTTATGGGGTTGCTTCTCTTCAGTAAAAGGTTGACATTTTGGTTTGTAAGGGGATGTATAGGCTTTGCCAGTCAGTATCCAGAGTAGCTACGTTAAATCATTTAGACCCCATATCCTTAGTTGTATGTATTTTGAACCTAAGTGCTACAAAGTAGTGGTTATTTATCTCTGTGAAGTCTCTCTCACATGGCATATCTATAGTATCGCTGTTTCCTTCTGCATGTCTGTGATTCTTTCCAAATGTGCGTTGTGTATGGCTTGTAGATCTTTGGGTTCTCTTAGAGGAGTCCCCAGCAGCAGAAAGCTATAACACTCTGTATAGTGAAATAAACATAAAGTCCCAGTGATGCCCTAATTAATTTGTGAAGTTACCACATATCTGGGATAGAGAGGGAAGAAAAGGGGGAATCAGTTACCATCTTAGCAAAATGCTGCTAAACCAGACGGCTTCACTTCCACTTCAGTAATTGGGAGAGAAGTGGCTGTTGCTGATGTCCCGCCCAGCAGAATTGTATAGCAGAGAAATACGGATAAATGCAGAAGCTTAATTTGTTTGAGCAATTTACTGGAGCAATTCTGCTGTTCAGTTCAGTTGTACATTCCAGCATATGCCTGTTTTCTTATTCTCTATCTCAACCAACCTTGGGGTGCCCCATTAGCACATTAAACATAGTGCATGGCAAGACAGCTGGGAAGTTGCTATCTCCTGCAAGACAGGCTGCAAATGGCGCCCTGCCAGCGTATTGCACATCCTTGAACATCAGCAGGGGAAAGCACTGTCAGTTCTGGAGTGGGGAAGCAGGAGGAGATTCAGCTGTGTTGGAGGGTAAGGGAAGTGATACAGTGCCTGACAGGGCTGACAGGAGCTGGAGAGGGGCTTTGTCCAAGGGCCTGTAGAAGCAGGACAAGGGGAATGGCTTTAACTGCCAGAGGGGAGACTGAGATGAGCTCTTGGGCAGAAGCTCTTCCCTGTGAGG
>JANRGW010009243.1:0-24764 GCA_024733675.1 Psilopsiagon aymara | reverse complement strand
CCTATAGGCCCCCTTCAGATATTGGAAGGCTGCCATGAGGTCTCCATGCAGCCTTCTCTTCTCCAGGCTGAACAGCCTCAACTTTCTCAGCCTATCTTCATCAATATGTACGTTTTTTTTGACCTCTAAGCTGTAGGTTTGGTGTTTTGTATGGGAAGCAAATCATGGAATATATTTAAATGTATATCAATAATATTTAAAGTTTATATGGACTTAGAAATTTATAGTTATTAATTAAGATTCATATAGAATATGGATCTATAGTCGTGGGTGAACTGCATGAACACGGACTAATCATGTATTTTTTTATTATTTTATTTGTTAATGAAGTGGTTAACCTTGGGGAAAAAAAATGTGCCCACTCGTTTATGATTCTTATGAATTCTTATGACTTAAAGAATGAGCTCTGTTTTGATTATCCTAATTTCCATGTACAATTGTCTTGACAGACACCTCACATTTTATGAAGCAGTTTCTTGGACACATTTTTTAGGTAAAGTTGAAGATAAACACAAGCAGGGAAACAAATATTTTGAGCACAGTTTAGAATAATGCTGTGGTTCATTTCTTAAGTGAAGCAAGACTTCACTTGTTTACTTAGCAGTTTGCAAGAGATCCTGAGTGAAGAATGCACACCTAGTATTTTATATTGTATAATTTAATCAAATGGTGTAGGTGATATTTTTTTTTTTCATAGTGACTGGAGTCCCTATTTTATCAATATATTTACATCATGATGCCCTCTGATTTTTTTTCCTTCTCTGCAGTATTAATTTCTGGTGAAAAAATATTTTTAGGGGCATATTAAAAAGCAATAATCCCAGTCTTCTGTCTCTAGAGGACTGCATTATGTTTTTCAGAAGGCTGGAAACTGATTTGTCTATTGCCTGTACTATGTTTAAGTATTCACTTCCTTTGGAAGTCACCTCATTTATGAGCAATTAGTCCAGTTAAAAAAAAAAGAAAAATCAACAAAACAAACAAACAAAACCAAAACCCAAACCAAACCCAAAAGCAATTAGAAACCCCACCACAATCTAAACCAAACAAAACTCCAAAGCAAAACAAACCAATCAAAAACTCCCCCAAAATCCAACAAAAAACCTTAAACAACTGAAGAATTTGAATAGATGTACTTGAAAGAAAGACTGAAACTTCTCAGGTGTATATTTTATGTATTTGAAATGCTTATTCTGACCAAAAGGATGGTACATAATTTTAAGGACAAGCTTTTAATTTTCAGCATGTCTGAATTACATGCTAAATTTTTTCTCACATATTTGCTGGCCCACACAATGAAACAAGAGAAATGTTTACAACAAAACACAGTTATTCATTAAACTTTTTCTTGTATAGTTCTTAAAATAATTTTTAGTGTGCCTATTGCATATGAGCTGTTGTTCAGTGGATTCAGTGAAGAATTTTTCACTTTATTCATTATCTTATTATACAAAATAATGGTTTTACAAGCTACAAATCTCAACATTTTAGAGATGCTTTGAAAAGGTGATTTTATTTTTTTTCTTACGCTTTTAACTTCTACTTATAATTTACATAGTTTGGTTTACTTTGAACAAGTATTAGGACTTATTAATAGATATTTTATTAAGTAAAAAGAACTTTTAATTAATATTAGATACTAAGTATTAGTATCACGCTTTCTGTAAGCACTGCCAAAAAAATTTCTTACTTTTGGCAAATTGAATATATTGCAAAGTTAGAATATTTAAGGTTGGGTAAATTACAATTATAATGATATTCAGTGTCAGAACTGCCTAATAAAGGAAGAGTAAATACTTTCTTGTTATTTTTTCCCATTAATCAGGATCATGATAATTACATTTTCTGAAAACTTAATGAAAATTGAATATTGCATAACTTTCTATAGCAGATGATAGATATTTAGGCTGAAGAATTTCTATAGTGTTTAACATAATGTAGTCAAATCATTATCTCGACAGCCAGAGAACAGCTTGCATTGTAAATAATGATGAGTAAATAAGTAAAAAACAAATCTGCATCAGCTGATGCGCTTTTCATATTTTAAATCAAGTTAGTTACAGAGAAAGAAAAGCTGAATCTAGGGCAGAGAATTTAACTCAGCAATACTGGATTCTAAGAATATATTGCTTATATGTTCAAATCGCAGAAAAATGCAAAATTAAGTCTGATACAGCTGGGAAAAAGTCATTCAACCATAATGAATTTTAGTATAATAGAAAGCTGGAGAATAATAGTTTTGTATGAAACATTTAAAGCTCAATTTTTCTTCTGCTCAGTTTGATTAAGAATCTTGCATGCCTCATTTGCCAAATAACCTTGAACACTGAAGAGTCCTGATTTCTCTCAGAATGATGGCTCTTCTCCTTTTATTCCGTCTCACATTAGACAACTACTCTCCAACCTGTCCCTTCTGCAAGTGTCAAGTTGACACATACACATAACAATTCAGCTTTTCTAGTTTGGTTTGTTTGCTTTTAAACAAAAAATGATCTTATGTAATTTCCAAATGAGGCTGCTTGATAAATTCACTGGGGTTTATTATACTTTTCTCAGAAAATGCACATTCAACTTTGGATTGCTCTTGATTGCCTAGAATTGAAAAACACAGTCAAGGGAAAAAACTTGCTTCCATTCTCTAGGAAAGGAATCCATTATTTTAATTCTTGGTTTCATTTTGGCACTGAGATGGCTATTTCAGTCCTCAGTCAAAAAGTCAATCTACTCTCATTCACTTTTTTAAGTCATGAGACATTCTTTCATGCCTCGAGTCTGTGATTTTCTTGGGATTTCATGACTACAGCTGTTTCAGGATACAATAGACTCTTTTAACCAAACACTTAATTGGCTTGAGGAAGAATATAGAATATCAGACATGTCCAAAACATAACTTTTCCATACCTCAAATACAGACACTTCACAACCTTGCCATCCATTATTCCACTTCGACTTGTATATATCACGTAGAAAAAAAAAAAACAAACAACCATCTTAACACGACTTTCCTTCACAAAGGGGAATACCTCTTCCCTCCAAAAGACCTCCTCCCTCCAGACTCTCCACAGGTCTCAGGCACTTAGCATCCCTGAACATAACCTAACTAGTCCAGACTGAAGAAAGACAATACTGAATACCTTGGCCTTCTTCATATACCTTGTCACACCACATGCTCTGCTTGATTCAGCAGCAGATCTGTATTTTCCTTTATTTTCCTTTGCTACTGACTTACCTGCAGAAGCTCTTCTAGCTGTCCTCATCTCTTGTCAGATTTAGCAGCAAACGACCCTTGGTTTTCATATTCACATCAGTGCATGCTCACAAAGTATCTTTTTAATCCTACAGGTCAACTGATCCTGCTTCAGACTCTTGTATGCCTCCTTCTTATGCATGAGTTTAGTCAGAAACCCATTGTTCATCCACATAGGCTTCCTAACACCTTTTGTCTAGTGACAGCAGCCCGCATACCTTATATTCCTCACCATTTTATCCTTATTTTCATTTATCAGATCCCACAGAGCACTTAACTCTTCTCAGGTCTTTGGTCATCTGTATTAGCAAGTGTGCTGGTTTTGTCTGGGACACTCAGCTAAAAGCATAATGATTTTCCCCATTATTATTTCCTGCAGACACCTCTAATTTTTCTAAATATGCATGAGGTGACACCCTTCAGCCATGTTCACAGATTACCAGATATCATGGATATATCACCCTGAAGCCTTTCCTTGCCACTTCTTAACTTTTTTGAGGGTTATAATCTCTCTGTTCCTTTGCCCTTGTTTAAAGTTTTTCATGAAGTATTAGAACTTGTTGATAAAATTGCTTCTGCGTGACTTGATGAAGGGCATTCCATTCCTTTTTCACAGTTTTGGTCTTCAAGGAGGGTCTTGTGATTGGGAAAGTCAAATTCTTTTAAGTCCTGTAACACAGCTGGGTTGCAGGGGTTAAAAGAATTTGTCCAAGTCCAAGTCCACTTACTTCTTCCAAAGCCCTTCCACCCCTTCAGCTGCTGTCAGGAGCTGTATTCATGTACCCTCATCCTGTTTATCCATTAAACTCAGAGCCACATAATTTGATACGCTCCAGGTTCTCTCCAGCAGCATCACTGGTGTCCATGCGTCACAGAGGGCCAGGAAAGCTTCTGCAGTCTCTCCATGGTTTTTCGGATCCAAAACCCTGTTAGATGACAGTCTTTGAGAAGCTGATAGAGCATGGAAGCCATTTCTGAGCACATGAGGGGCAATATGATGATTAGGAACAGCCAGCATAGATTGAGCAAGGATAAATTTTGTCCAAGTAATCTAATTACCCTCTATGATTAAATGACTGGCTTTAGCAGTAGCAGTCCATGTCCATTGGAGCAGATACCATTTGCCTTAAGGTTAGGAAGGCTTTTGTCAGTCTCCCATGTCATAGTAGTCTATTTCAAAAGAAATATCAGCATAGGTGAACATAAGGTACATAAAAACACCTGGACCACAAGGATCAGAATTTTAAAATGCACAGTAAAATGTCTAGCCGGCAAAGAGGCAACAAATATAAATCGGCAGGATATAGACTAGTGACCATATGCCTGCTCAAGCAGAAATGAAACTATACAGCAGTTGGAGAATAGCTTCTTCTTGCCAGCATCTTTGTGATATTAACCTGCCCCATTAGGTATACTGCATGCAGTGGTCAGTTCATCATCATTAACTTAGACGGAAAAAATGTATCCTGTATAATATCTGACTTCATTTCTACAAAAATGCAAACTTCCTCTTTTTGCCTCATTCACTGAGGAATAAATGTGTGCCTGAACTCAGTTGTGATGAATCATGTAAATGGTGGGTCTTTTAATTTCATGGGTCTTTTTTTTTTCGGGTGGGGGAGGAGACGAAGGGGTGGGCTTTGGTGCTTACCTACAGAGTCCTTGAAGTTCTGCAAAGCTGCATTTGATTTATATCCCTTGAATTCATTGAAACTGAAAAAAAAAAAAAAAAAAAAAAGGAAAGCCATCAGTTTTAAAAATACAATTTCAAGCAGGTCATTTTAATAGCATAGAAAGAATATGGTGCTCATAGTCCTTAGAGGTGATACTGGCTGCCTTGAAAAATACCTGTGATTAGTCTTAATGCAGTACATTTTGAGCAAAAGAAATTGAACTATTGCAGGTAAGTGCTACTTGTTGTATACTCCTTTTGGCACAAATCATGATGATCTTGGCAATTACAGAGAGGTTATGAGGTTATTATAATAATAGAAATATCTACCCTCATTAGATATTGCACCATCCTAAGTCCATTATAACATCATATTTGTAGATAGCATGTTTTTGTAAATAAAAAAAAAAAAAAAACCAAAATATATTGCATGCACTTTTAGTGTGTTTTTTTGACTCTATAAGGTGATTGAAATTACTTGTGAAGTAATAGACAATTTTATTTTTAAAATCAGTCAGGTAATATGCAAATATTTAACCTTCAGCAGCTTTCCCACTTCACCATGCTCTCTAATCTACCCTGAATTGAATTTAATTTTCTATTATTTCCCAAATGAACCAACCTTATCCTTAATTTCTTTCATTTTCACAATTTGTTTAATGAACCACAGAATTTTCCTGTTCATCATTGTAAATTTTAAGTCATCCTACCATCTAAAGAAAACTCTGATGGTTTATTTATTTGTTTTAAAGAATAAAATCAAGCAAACAAAAAAAATAACCATTGTTTCATCTGGGGCACTTTCTTTAAAATTTATTAAAAATTGCACTTTGTCATGGGGTAAGGACATGACAGGAGGGAGGAGAATCAAAAGAATGTAACTCCCACGGGTTGAGATAAGAAAAGTCCACTAACTAAGATATAACACAAAACCACTGCTGCTACCACTAATAATAATAATGGTAAGGGAAACAACAAGGAAAGAGAATGCAATCACTCATCACCTGCTAACCGATACCCAGCCTGGCTGAGCAGTGACCTAACCCTTCCAGGTAACTGCCCCCAGTTTATACCCTGGGCATGATGTGCTGTGGTATGGAATACCTCTTTGGTCAGTTTGGGTCAGGTGTCCTGTCTCTGCTTCCTCCCAGCTCCCCCTCCTCCCTGGCAGAGCATGAGACTCAGAAAGTCCTTGATCAGAGTAAACATTATTGAGCAACAACTAAAAACATGGGTGATATCAGTGCTGTTCCCAGGCTGAAAGTCAAAACCACAGCACTGCACCAGCTACTAAGAAGGAGAAAAATGGCTGATACTCCTGAACCCAGGACACAGTTAACTTATTTACATTACTTTCTGAGAATCAGACATTTATGGCAAAAAATACTAATATTTAAACATCAGGAGATGTAAAGGAAAATTTCTATAAGACAGTGAGTTGCAACCCAAAAGCTGTTGTGTATGTGTTTGGTTTTTTGTTCTCCCCAGATCCCCTTTTATCTAGCAGAAGAACAAAAAGTACTTAGCATTGCTGGTGTGTCTAATAATTTATATTCAGTAAAATGTTTCAGTGGTGACTCCTATCACTTTTGACAGTCTTTTAGAACTTATATTTGCCTTGTTTCCCTCTTAGTAGTTTATATTACTGGCACTTTTGACAGCATAAACTTGTTCAAGCTCCAATTGAAGGCACCTGTGGTGTCTCCAGACAAGATCTACGTATAAGCTCTTTCAGAAATATACTGCAGCAGCAAATAACAGATTTATATAATGTTGAAGTTTTTACACTTAATATATTGTTAAAAACTGTCTATATATTTACCAAGCTGTCATCTCAAAATCAAATTACACCATACTTGTTTTCTCTTTATAGATAACCAGATCACCCTGATTAAAAATAACAAAAAGATGCAGCTATAATGCAACTGATATTATGGCACTATGCCTCATTCTTTATAAGTGTGATACTTTTAGAAGTAGAACACTTAAATGCAGCTAGCTCCTAGGCAGTAATTACAATTATCTTTATTATTTTTCATTTTAACATTATATGAATTTAAAGCTACGTACTGCCTTCAAGGTATGATTTAATATTGAAGTTACTGCAGATTATACCACACTGAAAGATTACAAGAGTTTGTGTATTTTCACAAATCTCTATAGATGTGGTACTTGAGTCGCACTTTGAAATTATGTGAAGCGGACAAGAATATAGCTTTCCTTAATTTTTTAAGTTCCTAGCTCATACAGACTGAACATTCTTATATGCAAGGACAAGACTCAGCCTAGGTATAGAAATTTCTAATGAAAAATACTTAATTGGTTAGTTGATGTAAAATCTACATGAAATTACAAGAAATACTCAATGGGAAAGTTTATATTTCTTGTGAATACTCGCAACAATTTGAACCTAGGCTTCATATTAGATTACGCTGAGTTTTTTCTTCGGGAAAAGTTAACTTCCATGCATGCCTTTCAGAAGTATTGCATCTGAAATCGCTAGATCTCAAGCTGGATTTTCTTCTTCAACATTATATGTGCTGCTAAAGACAAATACCCTTACAGACTTTATTCATGTATTAACTATATAAACGTTTTAGAATATTTACTGAGATTTCAAGGACTAAATTATACATTATTTTTTTTTCAGTGTTATACTCTATATTATATCACTGTTATGCTTAGTCTATTTTTTCAAAGTTATAGATACTGAAATATTGAATGATATGATGAAATGCTTTTAGTACCAGCTGTATCTAACAAAGCTTTGACGGAGAGATACAGAAGTAGCATTAGATTGAAAGCTCCTAAATTTAAAAAGCCCTTTATTTTGTTGAACTAATGTAGAAAATAAGCATCTATTAGAGTAATTAGACATTGGAATCGACTGTTTAAAACCTTGTTAAATCTTGATAACTGTGGGCAATGGGACAGAAATAGTTAAGGAAATGGATCCAGGCATTATTGCCCTGGTCAGGCTTAAGCCTACAGACAGTAAAGAGAACACCAGGTGTTAATGCCCTGGTAGGGCCTAAACCTTGGGAAAGAGGACAATGAAGTGTCAATATTGGTTAGCAAAACAAAGCAGGAGGTTTGCAAGATAAAGCAGGATGTGTAACTCAAACACAGACCAAACCATGTAAATATTTGTAACTCTTAGTAGTTTTGTTGAATCAGGTTGACAAGGAAGTAAGAGTGGAGAGTTACTGCTTAGCACTTAGTGGACCATAAAAGGGATGAGAGACACACAATAAAGGTCTTCAGATTTCAGTGGAACTGAGTCTGTCTTTGGTACGCCACAGATAACCTCCAGATTAGACATCAAAATATGGACGCCTAAATGTAAATTCTTTAATCTGGAGTGAAAACTCATCCCTCCTACTCCCATCTTTGTGGACCTCCACTTTTGAAGGCTCTTAAGTAGATCCATCTATAAACATTGAAAATAAACGGCATACTAACTGCATCTTTTCAACATAAACAAGGGTTCCTTTGTATTAGTAAATAAGACATATCTAATATTAACATACAAATTCTATATTAACATACAAATACCAAGGAAGTCAAATCTTTGAATTTTTATCTATCTCAGCTTGAGAGTCAAATAAGCAAATTACAGAAGTGTCATCCATTTGAATCAATTGTTACTGCTGCATTTGTGGAAAGGATGCATCTAGGTTTATTGATACTATTACTGAGGTGCGAAACACAAGTGTGCTGGGTTTATTCTCCCGTTAGTAACTTATCTTATTTGTATTTCTGGTATTTTGTTAAAATATTCTTTTAATTTTAGTCTCCTCTGGAGATCTCTGCTGAGCAGAGCATCAGTAAGTCTGTACTCATAGCTTTCCTGTGAATTTTTAGATAATTTTGTTTCTTGGAAGAAAAAACCTGAAATGGAGAGAAGAATTTAGGAATTGTGATTTACTGACCTTCTAGTGAGGAGGCTTAACTGCCTTTTATGTCCTTTGTTTCCCTTGGTTAAACTACTTCAGCTGAAATGCAAGTCAGTGGCCAAAACTTCCTGCTACTCTCCATCATACCATCACTTCACTCATTTTACTTCCTCTGCTGCTTTGCTGATCCCTGCCTGTGCAGAGAAGATACAAAATCAGTCTTACATGCACTTGAGAAGTATCTATATATGAGATTTCAGGTTTGGGGGCAAATATTTTAGGGTGTAGATGTTTCCTGCTGTGAAAGAAACACACGGAAATTCTGCCTGGTGAAGGGACTTTGCAACTGGGATCTCTGAATTTCTGCCTTGTGCTTGGCTGGCTTTAAAAATAAACTTTTAGGGGCTATGGACAATGACATCACCATTTAGACCTCATAGCAGCCTTCCAGCATCTGAGGGGGGCTATAGGGATGCTGGGGAGGGACTCTTCATTGGTGACTGTAGTGAGAGGAAAAGGGGTAATGGGTTCAGACTTGAACAGGGGAAGTTTAGACTGGATATAAGGAAGAAATTCTTTACTGTAAGGGTGGTGAGGCACTGGAATGGTTGTCCAGGGAAGATGTGAATGCTCCATCCCTGGAGGTGATCAAGGCCAGGCTGGATAGAGCCTTGGGTGGCATGGTTTATTATGAGTTGTCCCTGCCCATGGCAGGGGGTTTGGAACTAGATGATCTTAAGGTCGTTTTCAACCCTATCTATTCTATGATTCAATGATTAGTATTAAATAGTATTAGTTTGGCCCTGTATTTATTAGTTTTCAAAATAAAATCCAAATAATAAGAAATAATTAGGAAATAGTACAGTTATGATGAGTCATTAGGGACTGTAAAGGAGAGTATTGTGTGCTGATACATAATACCATGAAGTACACAAAGCAAAATAAGAATGTAAACAAACTTAACAGCGAAAATCTGTGAGACACTGGAACCAGTTGCCCAGAGAATTTGTGGATGACCCTGAATGTGTTCAAGGCCAGACTTCGAGCAACCTGGTTTGGTGGAAAGTGTCCCTTGCCCATGGTAGGGGGTTGGAACTAGATGATCTTTAAGTTCCCTTCCAATCCAAACCACTCTATGATTCTAAGAATTTTAAAAAGCATTCCAATATTTTCCTGAAGCCAAGTTTATAAGTTGCAATCATGAGAATATTCCTCTAAAAGTACAACATATTTTTTCTCAAAAAAAGTCATACTGTAACCGTAGTTGCATAATTCTAAGATCACATAGTAACAGTAATCCTTAGCAGTTCTTCTGTCTTTAAATTTGCTCTGTGTATTTAGAGATGGTTTTAGCTGATACTCAAAGAAAGTGCCATATTTTTTTTCCTGGATTGCTGGGTGGATTTTGAATCCAGATGATTTTTTGGCAGCATATATGCTTTCCAAGTTAAACAGCCCCCAATTAAGTGGATTTTTTATTCCTTGGGTGCACAAAAGCAAACCAAATCAAATAAGAAAAATACAAACCCCTTTTCTGGGATTTTTTTTTTTTTTTTTTAATTATTCTATATTTTACTTTATACTTTTTTTTTTCTTTATTGGGGTTTTTATCTGTTTGTCATTTTCTGCCAACGACAAAGAGTGACTAAGTGCAATTAGAAAACAATTTGTGGCTGGGCCATGATCAGCTGCATTTATGAATTTCAGTTTGGTCCTGAGATAAATTTCTGCAAATCAACCAGAACTCACAGTACATTGTCTAGCAAAACATATAAATCATAAATAAAAAATAGTGCCAAGCTGGTGAGGGTGGATTGGTCTTTAATGTACCTGTCAGGAGTTCCATTTTGCGTCCCTGATGTATATGACATTATGTTTACAGAGTTGATCTGCGATCTTCGTACTAATGACACTTATCTAATTTTGAATGGGCTATGCACAGGGGGACAAATGCCAAGTCAAACTCCTTACTCTCTCAGAATTAAGGGGATTTGTCCTGAAGGAAAAAAACATCATGTCAGTTTTTCTACTGTATGGAGATTTTGTTATCTCAACTTTAACCAAGCAAACAAACACAGAATACTCACTTTTGAGATTTTATGTGACATCTCCATTGGTTTCAGCCCAGTGGTCACTGGATTTATTCACTGACCTATCCCATTATTCGTACTGTGATAAATACAGATATGGTGACTTCATATGTATGGCTGGATGGGGGTAGTTGATCATACTTAAAATGTTACTTTGCTACTAGTGTTTTTCTTTTATATCTCACAATTTATCTTTTTTTAGATTTTCTCAATTCTCACACTAACTACTATTTTTTAAACAAAGGTTCAACACACTATAGCTTCCAAATACATTATGTATTCTTAGCAACCTCCATGTCACCTAAAAATTTCTGATTAGTGTCTGCTTAACTGAAGGTGCACACATATTCATAAGCTATTGCACAGTTATGGTATAATACACCTTTCTACAATAATATTAACTGAAATTATAATAATAATTTTAGTTTATTAATTGCAACTATTAAGCACATGGACAAGTAGATAGTTTCTTTAAGTATTTCACCAATTTATGCTTAGCATCATTTTAAGTTCTTTGTTGGCAAATTTATAAATTTTTACATGCTAAGATCCTAGAAGATAATACTAAGAAATAATCTGTTGATTTTTATGAGATCCAACTCTGGATTCTAAGGTTCTTGCAATGTATTATGTTAGCTTATTTTCCTATTTTGGCTTTGTAATCTTGTTTAAGGTATAATAGAATCCTATTTTTCTCTTTTGGCAGCACTCTAGGCTGAGTTTCAAGTGCCTACATTCAACCCTGGCAATGGTCTTGGAAAATATCTAAGTTACGTTTGCTTTGAAAATTATTCTTGCACATCATCAGAATTTGATTTTGAGTACTGAAATTAATTATTTGATGCAAAAAACCTGGCTAAAATTTGCAAGAAATAATATCTTTCTCCAAACAATTTTATTAGTATTTAACTTCTTTTTTGAGGGAAGGAAACATGCAATTGGAAGATTACAGTGGGGAGATTTTCTTTGGGGCATGTTGTTTTTTTATGGTAATATCATAGACCTCAATAGCTAATGATGAGGAAATATATTTCTGTAATTCTTGAGAAAAAGTGTGAGAACCTTTCTGGGGATACTTTGGAGCTCAGGAACTGGTAATACGCACGTCTATGGGTGAATTATTGAAATTATAACTTACTGATACTGCAATGCAGCTTTTCTTTAAAGGCTTATTGAAGACATAAATACAGAACAAGTTTTTCATGTTCAGACATGGAAGAGCAAAGAAATCAAATTACAGCACAGGTGAGTAAAAGCTTCTTTTCATAACAGTATCATGAATGATTTTCCAGTGTTGTAAATTGCAATTTGATTCAGATGTTTTCAGTATAGTGCAGATATCATTTGACATAATTAAACTGCACTAAACGAAAATTAGTTTTAGGAAATTTGGGAGAAGAATCTCTGAGTCCCATAGACCCCCTTTGTAAAAAAACCGAACAAAACTGCCAAAGGTTATATTAAGGTTATAAAACTTATATTAAAGATGCACTTAAAGATAAATTGTGACAGAAACAAATCTACAGGTGCCACTGTAAAGTATCTCCTGGTCACTCATTCTCTTTTCCTTCTGCTCATGTATGGAGAAACCAAAAGCAAAGCTTATGTTTTATAATAATTTCTACTACTAAAAAATTAAATGCCTCCATTTGGAGCAATAAACAAGCAATTGAGGCTCCTTTAATTTGCATACCACTTGCCTTAGTTTCTGCCTGTCCCTAGAAAGGATAAACAGAAAGGTATCTATATGGCATCCTTCATTTCTTAGTCAAGTATTCACATTTTTTTCATTATGCATATATATTTTGTTCATAATACATAAATATTATTCTCAGTCATTGCGTTCCAGATTCATCCTATGTAAGTAACTTTGGATCCATAAATGAAGATCACCATGTTTACACTGTCCATTTACCTCACTGTTTCACTCCAGGTATCTGATTATTTTTGCTGCACAAATGCCAGCTAAATTTTGTTTGGAAATTTGCCAGCTGTCTCCTGCCATAGAGAATAGAGGGCAGAGTTGGAAATATTATTTGTTTCATCATCAATTTTAGTGCTTAAATGCACTGGAACAAGCTTTACCCTCATTATCTAGGATACATCCTGAAATTATCCCACCAGGTCTCCTAAACACTGTACGTTATTCCCTTGTGGAGACTGGTAATGTTGTTATTGAAAACACTTCCTTGCCAGTCTGCAACATTGTCCTCACATATTTCAGACACTTTACACCTAAGGTAAACAATAATAATAATAATGGGTCTATATCATTACACAAAAAAGTAATACTTGAACTTAGTAGTGCACAACATAGATGCACCAAGCACTCTCCAAGTGATTTAGCTCAAGCGGAAAAGACATAAGCCTGTCCTTTCCAATTGGGCTGGAACTGTCCCCATTTTTGGCTCGAAAAAGCAGATTAACCATCTTTGGAGACATAGCATTAGGCATGTCAGCATATTAGAAGGGCATCTAAGCTCCAACTGCAGTCAATGGAGACCAAGTAAATATTATCACCACATCCTAGAGATCTATTCAGCTTTCCTTAACATAATATCTCTGATCAACTTCCCAGACACCACTGAGATGACTAACAGGAGCTCAGATGCCTTATTCACATCTGGCCCTTAAAGTCCATTTGGAGTCTGGAGTTTTGCAAAAATGCTTTCAAATCTCATACTATTTTTGTACTGGTAAATTAAATCAGGTTCGAATGAATACAGGCACTTTTCTTTTTCACTGTGCAGCTGGTTGCCACCTTTTTTCTCTTCTGTGACAGACTTGCAATGCCAGACAGACAGCAATGCCAGAGCACTGCTCGCTGGTTGCTAGGTTTAGCTGGTTTATTTAAAGGCTCCACCTGTCATGTGCATAATTCATTTCAATAATGCATCCTTTTACATGTTACATTTTGGGGTTCAGGGTTTTGGGCTTGTTTGGTTTTTTGCTTGTTTATTTGGGTTTTGGGTTTTGCCTTTTTTTTTGTTTGTTTGTTTTGTTGTTGGTGGTGGTGGCTTTTGTTTTTCCTCCATGTGCTTTATAGTGTTTTCCATACCTTATTATCCAAGCAGGAGATTCATTTATTTTACACCTAAACCAGTTTCTCTTTTAGTGAAAGAAGAGAAATAAATGCATTGAAATTCTAGACTGAAATGTATCTCAATTTTGAAGGTTTTCTTAAAAAAAAGAGCTCAAATGAATTACATCCAAAAGGTGCCTATTTGTCTTTGAAGACAAGTCAGTATAACAGCAGATATAAACATTTACTATGTAAAGATCATAAATCAAGCAAGATGACTTGTCTTCTTATGTTTCACACAAAATTTACACCAGATAATCCACAAATGACTCAGTCATCATACCTATTGCAGCTTCATTTGACTTAAAGTCCTTAGACCTTGATTTATTCCCTGCTTCTCATCACTCAGAAATAACACAAATCCTATGAAAAAATAGGACACAGTATGGATAAAAATGAGTAGCCCCTATCATGTAGAAATAAAAACTTACTAAAGCTTAGTATCTCTAGGAAAGCCCTACTAATTTACGGTACTCACTGGATTATCTGTATTTCAATCAACACCCCATACTATTTTTTCCAGGGCTAATGCTCTAGCAGACAGCGCAATACTGTGCCTCATTAATACCAGATACTAGGAATGGTATTCAGCTCAAATGTGAGCAAAACACACAAGTACACCCACCAGGACAGTGAGGCACTGAAAATGGAGAAAGTTACCTGACACAGACCTATTCTGTCAATAAGGTCATGCTCTGATATTCTTGAAAAGTACACAGTTTACAGACTTGTCTCTTCATTCTTTACAAGAAAGCCACAGGTACAGACCCTGTGAGTCTTAACAGAAATGTTAAAAAAACTGTTTTGACATCCTGGGATGTTTCTGAATCTGGAGAATTCCGATCATCCTGCCTTTGTCATATTGGAGGACAAATGCCCTCTCTTCTGTTAGTTCCTAATTGTCTTTTCTCTTAACAACTTCAGTAGGCAGCTGCACTGGCCTTATCTGCACCTGACTTATCACTTCCCAAAACAGTTCCAGCCCAAGAAGAAGTGTTATTTAACTAGACAAAGTAATTATAGCTGTTGGGCCAAATGACAGAGCCTGATGGCTGTCTCAAAGATGAAGTAGAAAAGGCTTACTACTTACAGCTAGCTTCTTTTATGATAATTTTTTCATAGAGAAAGCTATTCCCTAGAGAAAGCGCAGAACAAAGGCAGTGAGTGAGCTAACATCGTAGGACTTCAGTGCTCGAACTGCCTCTTTATTCTCTTTTATTGATGTACTTGGCACTAGAACTACTCTGTGACAGGACACAGGCAGTCTTTATGTTTGCTCCTACTGATCTGGGATATGTCTGCAGCACATTCCACATACCGTTACTGTCTTCAGAGCATTCAGCTCTCACCTGAGATAGCCCTCTCAAAGAATAGATGTGATTAAAGAGCAATTTATCAGTTCTGTGTAAAATATGTTAAATGATTAAGACACAAAATCTGTAAGGGTGTATAGGAGGAGAATGTTGACTCCTCTAAGGGTACATGGTCAAAGCAGCCATAAATCAGAACTTGCAGAGACAGATCTGACCAAGAAATTATAAAGAAGTTTACAACAAGAAAAAAAAAAAAAAAATGGTTAGTGGAATGAAGAGTATATGGGCTGTGAAAATGTTTATTTTTTTTTTCAGTTGGAAGGATAAAGAAAGGATGGGAGAAACCAGAGGTCATAAAGCCTGTGCAATAAACATTAATAAAGACAGTAAGGAGAAACAAACCTGGTCAGTCACACTAGTTGATGGGCAATCAAGTAACTGCAGGCAAAACAGGACTTTGCAACTGATAAGGATGCAAACCTGAGTGTCCTAGATGTTGAAAGTGGTTAGTGGGAGCATGCAAACTGATGAGGCAATGTCCACAGGAAAGGGGAGCAGGGAGGAGCAAAGCAGAATAGATAGAAAAAGGGATAAAACAGGGCTGATGGAATTTTAATCAGTTGTCAGTATGCTTATCTGGCTGAGCCCTGCACCTTATCACTACTGCTTGTCCTGTCTTCTCCTACCTTCTTACTAAATCTTTTCTTAACTCTTTGCCTGCATAATATCACTATCTTGTGTGTGTGTGTGCAGGTACTCAAGGCCAGCTACTGGTGCGACTAACATTAGTGGACTGGGTGCCAGCTCCTGCAGTCAGACTGGGGATGTGGGTGCCCCTGGTCTGTGGTGTCAGCTACTGGAGCCAGTGGGATCTCAGCATCACCTACTGCAGCCCGTGTGGGTCTTGGATGTCAGTCACTCAGGCAGGAACAATCTGTTTTCCTAGAAACAGCTGCTCAGGGGACCTACGTACGTGAGGCATGTGAGAGGCTGGACAGCAGCGGCTAGAGCAAGACTGCTGGGAAAAAGACAAATTATAAAGGCAGCAAGAGGGACTTGAGAAGGTCTAGATGGAATTAGAAACAAAAGGCAAATTGGTGCAAAATAGCAAAGTAATTTCTGGGTCCAGGGAATGTCAGAAAACATAAAATGGAGTTGGAATACTACCAGCATACTCACAGTGCAGGTTCTATGGTAGCTTACATCATTTACTTAGTAGGTATCACTGAGGATTACTTGATGTTTGCTATTCCCCAAAATTTTTCCCAGCATTTTAAGAATGCAGATTCATGAAGTTACTAGTTTGGCACCACCTTGTCTCTGTAAATCTGTTTTTATTCAGAACTCTATTAATTAGATTATTAGCACTGTTTTTTGGAGGAAGACAGTTACCTAGACATAATTGAATGACTCCATATTATGATATCTATAAATGCATGTTGTAGGGTTGTCCTTTCCCAGGAGATGTCTTCTTAGCATTTTAAGTCATCTGCTTTAAAATACAAGGTAGCTTTTCATAGGCCTGGCCTTGATATTCAGACCAAGAAATCTGAAAATATACAGCATATTCTTCAATATGACTGTGTTTTGCGTTTGTTTTCCCTCTCCCTCCATTTTCTAACATTCTCTGTTCCCTAACATAGACCTTTTCCTTATCTGTGCTTAGACTCCTGCTGTCTAACACATTTATCTACTTCCAGTGTTCTCCCCCAAGTATCCGTTAAGCCAATGCATCTCAACTGTTTAAACAGCCACTGTAATCTAAAATGACCCCAATGGAAAATGAAATACAACTAAGCATGCCATATGGATGTATTTATATAACCAAATATAGCTGTTTACATGGAAATGAGTAAAACTATGAGGGCCCAGACTCCCTTCAGTGATTCATTTCCTGTTTATCCATGTCTTATGCACGTGGAAAGAAAAAATATAAACAGAATGAAAGTGAAGGTATGATGATTGAACATAAACTCACCAGTAACGAGCAGTCACTTAAATAATTCTTAAATTTAAGCTTGTTTTAGATCTTGGTCAGTTGATGACGGAAAAAGTTCTTCATAAGGTTAGTGGCTCTTTCATTGGAATCGTATGAATGGAGAAGTGTAGTTAGACTTGTGTATAGTATCTTAGTTTCTCACAGGTAGACAAGTGAAATCAGCGTAAAATAGGTCTCATACCCTGTTTCGATTTTCATA
The DNA here is from genome assembly GCA_024733675.1 of Psilopsiagon aymara. Taxonomy (NCBI): domain Eukaryota; kingdom Metazoa; phylum Chordata; class Aves; order Psittaciformes; family Psittacidae; genus Psilopsiagon; species Psilopsiagon aymara. The sequence goes on along the minus strand of JANRGW010009243.1, from coordinate 7,266 downwards.
GCTGAAACATTGCTAAACACCTGCTCATCAGCTGAATGAGTTACAGTGTAAATAGTGTATTCTAAAAATCACAGAAGTGTCTGAAATAAACATGTCTGTGTAAAATGTTTATTTATTTAGTATAATAGTTGCGTACTATTTATTTATTTAATACCAGGATTAGAATATTGTCCAATACAAAGTCCTAAGCAATAAAGGAAAATAGTGTCTTTTTCCTTATTCATAATTTCTTTTCTGTGATATCCAAAACCAAACTGAACATATATCTTGCTCATCAAGAAAGTCAGTTAAGTAGTTGTCAAATTTCCTGGTGTCTCTAGGTTTTCTTTTGTAAATTTATATAGGAATCAACTGGTAAAACTTAGCTATTTATTTTCCTGCTACTGTCAGGTAAAGATAAATAAGGATAAGGATAAGGATAAGGATAAGGATAAGGATAAGGATAAGGATAAGGATAAGGATAAGGATAAGGATAAGGGTAAGGGTAAGGATAAGGATAAGGATACTTCTAGCAGATTATAAGGAATTGTCAGCTGCCCTTGATCAAAGAGTGCCAACAGCCTTTGTTCTATCTGACTAGAAGCTCTAGTTCTAGCTGACTAGAACAAAGGGTCAAAGACCCTTTCAGCCCAAGCTAAAGAGAATCCTATATAAGAGGCAGCCTTTTGATTCCTGGCTGAAGTTTGTGGGAGTGCTGCAGAATACGAAGGAAGGGTCAATTAATTTTTCCTACCTAGTATTTTTGTCTTTAGCTATAGTAGTCATCTGCCTAAGGGCACAGCCCCCATGTATAGCTGGAGGAACTGTCCATTTATAGTTAAACTGTTGTATGTGAATGGAGCTTCAGAATTAGGATGCAGCTCTGCAAAATTCAGGCTGCAGGCCTCTTGCTGAGTTTGGGGAAAATCCTGTTCTAGCCTGAATAAGAGTGTGATTCTTAAGGACATGTGCTGTCAAGGAAATGAACTGCTCGAGGAAGTCAGCAGACTGCAGAATTTGACATGGCCCAGATTGTCTCTGAGAGCTTCAAGTGCCAAAGCCTCCACCTGTTGTGGAGGGTTAGGAAGAGCCTGTGCTTATAAAGTCTGAGAGTTGAAACTCCCACCATGATGAAGCTGGAAACTGGTGGCTTCTCATACCAGAAAGAAGTATCCTATGAATAACTTCACTGCCGTCATAACTGATGAAGTGCTAGCAATGCTGTCAAATGGAATGTTTCTGGTGACTGAGCCTAAGTCATACAGGACCAGTAGAAGTAAGCAGTGATGATGGTAGGAGACTCCCTGCTACAAGGAATGAAGGCTCCCATCTGTCAAGCTGTCTCCTCTTGTAGAGAAGTTTCTTGCTTGCCAGGGGCTTGGATTTGAAATGTTATAAAGAGGAAATTCTTTTCTGTGAGGGTGGTGGGGCACTGGAATGGGTTGCCCAAGGAAGCTTTGAGTGCTCCATCCCTGCAGTATTCAAGGCCAGGTTGGACAGCACCTTGGGTGACATGATTTAGTGTGAGGTGCCTCTGCCCGTGGCAGCAGAGTTAAAAATAGATGGTCTTTAATTGCTGCTTTCCAACCCTAATCATTCTGTGTTTCTATACTTGTGCTGTTAAAGCTTATCCACCTATTTTCACTGTTCTTCCCTACTATTCTTCCATTTGGACACCAGTGATACCTCTGGGGTGATCTGGAAAGTATTGCGTGACTACCACACTCTGGGGACCTCATGGGGTTCTTGAACTACTCTTATATCTGCTAGAAGTACAGAACAGCAGGGCACAAGCAATCAAGTTAATTTCTGGAGGGCACTGGCAAAAACTTTCTCTGGCTCTTGGATCATCTGTGTCAGAAAGACTCTTTGCTAGACTACATAGTGAAGGACATCTTCCATTTAAGGAAAGACTGAGAGAGCTGGGACTGTTGAGTCTGGAACAGAAGGCTTGGGGGAGGCAGATTTTGTTAATATGTGTGACAAAATGGGAGATAATGAAGGTGAGGGAGCCTTCAGGAGCCTGACAGGGTAAGAGGCAATGGATACAAATTAAAAGGTATGAAATTTCATTTGATTTAAAGTGAACTCTTTTGCAATTTCTTCCTGTCATACACAGGAAGAGGCTGTCCAGAGGCTATGGAGTCTCCATGTGGGGAGACAGCAAAACCTGACTGGACACTGTCCCAGATATCCTGTTGAAGCTGACTATGCTTTAATAGGGAGGTTGGACTTCATGTTCTCAAATACCTTCCTACTTCAAATTTGGTAGTTCATTGAAATATCATTTTCATTTTTTTTCAAAACTTCTTTTAAAAGAAATGCTGTTTCCTAGGTTTCACTGTCACACTATATTAATTGCAAATCAGCTCATGGGAACATATTTCCAAAATTAGAATTACACTTGTTCTAAAATGTTTTATTGGCATTAGCAATATGGATGACTAGGCTATGGGGAGTGTTAATTTGAATAAATAATACATATGCATAAAAATACTGAGAAGTCAAGACAATCCACGGTCAGTTTGAAGTATGGGTTTTTTTTCAGTAATGTAGTTGCAATTTCAGGTTTCTGAGCTCTGTTCTAAAAGTCATATTATAGCTTACGGCCTCTTGTTTTAGTGAGAAATGATGTTGAATGCTTCACAGGAACACCATATACACAAACAGCTGTGTATGTATTTTCATTATATTTTAAATGTCAGATCTTTCAATTCTGAAGAATTGGCTAGTGACAACTTTGAGTTCCTGCTAAGTTCCTATTCATTACCTGAGAAACCTCACTACCTTCTGGTCCTGGGAAAATGTAATTGCATTGTGGCTGCAGATCTGTCTACATCCTGTACAGTTTCTTCAATTGTACCTTAAAGTGGAATTTTATTCTATGAAGGGGGTCTAGGAGAAAGTTGTCCCCTTTCCAAAGTAATTTCATGGAAATATATGTTCTTCTCTCTGTTCTGTCTTCCTGATTGCCCTTCTCAGCATGGCAGTATCCATATTTCTTAACTTTAGCTATAAAGCCTTGATATCAATGAAGGGAAAACAAATCAACCTATTTCCCTGCCCCTCAAAAAATGTCACAGGTTTTGGAAATAGAAATTGGACAGGAGGAAGTGGAAAGGAACACAAAATTAATGAGCTACATCAGAACCTGAGCTGATCCCAAAGACCTATACCTCTCTATAATTAGTCATTTATTTCTTGGATCAGTTATAAAAGAAATCTGTGCCTGAATGTAGTTAGACACAAATAAAGAATGCTCAGCTAACTTGGAGCAAAAAGTGTATCAATACATAGAAATCATTTGTCTTTTGTACCTAAAACTTTGTTTGTAAGGTACATGTAAGGTTCTTTGTTTCTTTCTTTTCACAAAATAATGAAAAATAAAATGTAGTTCAACTGTATGAACATTGGAGAAGTGCCTTGGAATTAATGAAAATTACTTGTTCGGGGTTTTTTGGTTTTGTTTGTTTTGGGGTTTTTTTTGTATGCTATTTTATTTTCAAATTAATTCCCATTCATTGCTGAGGAGAGTACAGTCATTGGAATTAATACATGGACTTCCCTTCCTTTTATGAAACATACAAAACTGATTTAAATTACTTTTATTCAAGGAAATACAATTGAAATGTTTTCAAGCTAATACACCTTAAAGGCTCTATATTTAACAACCTGAAATTCTGCTTAAAGACAAAAAAACCAAGAATTCTTTCTTCTGTTGTGTCAGTGTGGTAAGGCAGTGGCTTGCTGTGATGTAAACACTACCCTACCTTTCTCTTAAACCTCCTCCATTGGGAGTTTTCTATCACAGAAGCCAATAAGACAGCTGGAGAAAGATATAGAAATATGCAAGGGACCTTAATAGCAATTGTATACCTCTGGGGATTCTTTCTGTTACTGGAACTAGAAACTCATCTACCTAGTGGAGCATTAACTATGGCAAGTTTAGATGATGTAGTTGGTGCAAGTTAATAAAAAAGCCAGCATAATGTAATATTATTTCCAGTTTCTAATGGGCGTCAGTGTAACTTATTTAACAGATAGTTCATGAAAATCCATACATATAATGCATACACAGACATACACTTGATTTCTTTCATGTCCTGTTTAATATCTTTATGAATGACTTGGAGGGGATGATAGTTTACTCTCCTCAGGTTCTCGCATGATACCAAACTGGAGGGGTAAAGTTGCTTCACTGGAAGGCAGTGAAACTACTCAGAGGTACTCTGACTGTCTGGAGAAGTGCATCAGCTGGAACCTTATGAAATATGGTAGGAACAAATGCAGAATCCTGCCTTTAGGAATGAAAACACATACCTTCTCTCAGGCCCTGATAATGACATCAGCTTGTATTGGGCAGAGTCACCAGGGTGATCAGGGCTAGAGTACTTGGTCTGTGAAGAGAGTCTGAGGGACTGGAGCCTTGTTCAGACTGGAGAAGAAATGGCTTGTAGGAGGCTCTAAGAGTAGCATGGGATGTTTATAGGGTGGTGAGAAAGGAAATGGACCTAGTGTGTGCATAGAAGGAGAATGAGATACCTTAAGTATAAATTGACAGAAGAGAGGTTCAGACTGGGTACAAGGAGAGGAAAAGCCAGGCAGGGAAACAGGTTGTCCAGACAAATTGCTTGCCCATATTATTATTGGTGTTTTTGAAGACCTGATTGGGCAAAGCCCTGCACAACCTGTTCAGAGATTGACCTGCTTTGATTTCTGAGTTCCCTTCCAATCTTACTTGTTCTATGAATCAGTTTTTGCATCAGTAACCACAGTAAAACCTATAAGAATTAGATATTACTTGAAGGAACTCAAATATTTTTAAATTTATCCATCTTTTAAGATATAGCCATACTTAGTGAGATTCAGTTTCCCTTCTCTTTAGTCTGTCAAAGGGAACTCTGCTTGGGTGGCATTGAAGAATCCTGTCTCTTCTTCAGAAGAACACTCCACAAGGTCCCATAATAAAACTGTGAGCCCCTACCGGGTCTCCAATACCCTGCGTGAATTTTAGTTATCCATGTCTGGTGAGACATGGATCGAAACTTTTAGTTCACTATTTAGTTGAGGGAAATTGTCAACTCCAGGCAGCAATGTATCATGTATCTACTTGAAAGAAAGATTCAGCAGCATGTTCTGAAAGTACCAATTTATCTCTGTTTAATATAAGGATAGTAATATCATATTTAGACATAAAATTTTTAGAAAAAATCCTTCTATTTCCTCCTGGTGAAGTCTTTGAACACTGAAGGCTTGCTGTACCCATTCCTCCCTCTTCCTCAGGAATAGAAATAAGGAGCATAATACACGGTTGTACTATCAGAAAATGTATGTACAACCATTTTGACTATTGTTATTACATTTTTTTTCAGTAATGTGTTCTTTTTTCCTATAACAATTAGATTTATACTAACAATATTTCTTTGGTTAGACTTTTTAGATTTTTATTACACAAAAATCTTAATTTTGCATAAATATGTATTTTGTTATTTATTATGAGATTTTGAGTGTATGATGAAGTACCTGTCTGTTGCATTCCATATGTTTGTGCTACCACTGTGCAATACAAATAGAATTTTTTGAAGGGGAAAAAGTAGTGGAAAGGGGTAATTTGTGTGCATTTAAGCTGGAAATAAGGGATAATAAAATTTCTCAAGTTAAATGTAGGCACTGATTAAGTCTTATGATATGCATGCTTTTCAGAAAAAGATTAAAAGTATTTCAGTACACTTGAATGGGTCAAAAGAGTAAGTGTGTAAGTTTTAAATAAAACATTTTTTATCTGGGGCCTATACCATTTAAGGTTTTACGCAGGTAAGCAAATGTTCACCTAGGCATACTGTCAATGTAGAGTCCATTTAAAAGGAATAATGAGAAACATTTGCAATTGTGGGTACAAGAATAACTGTATTTTTAATATTTTTTATAACTTGAAGGCCAGATCTTCCTGTAGATTCATTGAAACAAGTTGATATTTCTATCAGCTGAGGCCAAATATCATAGATCCATTGCTGTTCACCCGTGTAGACTTAATGATTAAATTTTTCTAAATATCTGCCATATTTCCTTCAAAGGGTTAAAATTTTCTCCCATGGGGTCACAATGAATATAACTATGGTCATTATTGTTTACGTTGTGTAAATTGACATCTTTGCATTTTTGTCTCCAATTATCTTTAAAAGCATCAAAAGTTTTTCTCTCATGTACTTAGAAGCTTTGAATAGAGAATGGAGGAAGGGAGGAAGTGAAGGGAGGCAAAGAGAATGTTTTAATACTTTGAATATTAAAGTTATTGTTCAAAGTAAAGGCTTTATTTTGATTTCAATATTTGCAGCTGTGAGACTGTAGAGTTTGACTTTGCCCTTGTAACATAAATTAGGTCATTTCTTATTAAAACTCTTAGAATTTCTAGAGGCTGCATTAAAGAATATTACAGAGAAGAGATACTGGGCATCCTGTCCAATTTCTAATAGGAAAGACTGTAGAACTGAAATTCTGACCTGATTAAAGTCAATGAAAGGTTTAGCATTGATTCAACTAGGAGAGGATCTCACTTGAGGGAATCAAAATAATCCTAGATATAAAGGGCAGAGGGAAGATGATACTTAGTTTAAAACTAGATAGCAAATTTGGATTCCTCCATTAATGCTTGCCACAAATTTTCATGCTATCTCCCACCTCCACTTCAATTTTAAGCATAAATGTTCTTCAGCATATATGCCTTATGCCAAACTGAGGAGGTGAGTTACTGTGTACAATGCATTTTAGTCTAAAACAGGCATTTAATCAGGGTGTGATAAATTTCACTCTATTGCTTTCTATTATTTTTTTTTCACTCAATAATGAGATAGCCTGAAGTGGCTATATCAACTTTGGGAACCACTGAGAAATTAATTTCACTTGATTTAAATGTTTTCAAAAATTATGGATGTATTCAAATGCCTTGGGCTTCCTAAAATGCTGCTCTTCATTCTGTTCCGTCTTAATATCGCCACTATGTTTCTATTTTTTGAGATAAAAATGAGATAGAGATAGAAATTCTTCCTTGGTAAAATTATAGCTACAAATTTTTGTTATGCCCAAGTACCATGATGTAACCATTATGGTTAAACCATATCACCAATTCAGATATACTATTCATTAGCTAATTCTTCCAAGAGAAATCTGAATTTTGATGCTTGTTGTGGTTTAGACCGCAAATCAGCCATGCAGTTTGCTACATGGAGAATCGAAAGAATGCAGCTCCCACAGGTTGAGATAAGAACAGTTTAGTAACTAAGGTATAAC